>PVKA01009563.1:0-36631 GCA_004027165.1 Ctenomys sociabilis | reverse complement strand
AGAATTTAATTAGATTCATTAAAGTGTTAGAAATCAAAGAGGGATGTTTCACATTTTACAAGAAATGTTTATCATTTCTCATTTTTTGTATAATATAAGAAATATTACTTGGAATGAAATGTGGCTCAATATTTGAAAAATATGGTAAGGAAAAATATTACAGAATCCTGAGTGATTCTCAGGATTTCTAATTTTGTTTATATTGCCATTCTATTCTCATTAGGGGAGAGAATTTAGTTAGAAAATAGAAGTATTTGAAGTTGAATATTTGAATACATTACACAGAGACATGTTTCAAAGTTTATTACTATAATACTAATGTTCTAATTTCTAAATAATGTAGTAGTTATTCTGAATTTTTGTAATATATATATATACAGTTAGCTATATTTTTATAATTTTCTTTGTGAGATTATCCATCTCATGCTATTGCTTCCCTAAGTCAGTAATGTGTCACTTTTATATAATATTGAACTATGCTAGCTTTCATATTGTGTTGGATTCTATGACTAGTTATTCCACGTAAATTTTAATGTGATTTTGGGTTCAAAGTAGGAAGGATACTTTTTTTTTTTGTAATAGCATGAGATGGTCTACTGTAAAAAGGGCTGGATAATCACTGTTATATAAATATAATTCCAAAAGAACAGATTTATCTGCATTTACTAGTTACACTCACTCACTGTGACATTAAGTAATGAAAGTTTGCTTTGTGAAGATTCTGATTATTATTTTTGCCTTTGTGTGTGTGTGTGTGTGTGTGTGTGTGTGTGTGTGTGACCAGCTCAGCCCACCCTGGGGTGGGACTAGTGCAACGTCCCTGCACACTTGCCTAAGCAGATGCTTTAGACAGCCGAGCTATCTCGCTGGGCCATTTTTGTCAATGTTAATCTCCAAGTAATTGTTTTAAACTTATTTTAGAAAGTACACAGAATTTTAATTTTGAGAGCAGTATATGTGAAACAAAATTACCAATGTGGCAATTGACAAATGACATTAATAATGTATATTTGTACAAGACATAATCAAATCCAATTTCTAAACTTTTATTTAATCCACTTAATCACTGAAATAGTTTTTATCATTGTTTCTCATTCCAAATAAAGACACTGAGAACTGCAGAGTTTTAGCAATTTCTAATAATCATACAACTAATAAATGACACATCCAGGACTAAAACGCAGTTTGGCGCAATTCCTAATTTGTAAGAATTTCCAACTGGGAAATGATAGCACACTTTTAGTTTGTAAACAAAAATAAGTAGAGATGATGGTATGTGTGTTTTGATGGCCCTGAAGATGTCATAAAAATAGTGAAGTGTTAAGAGTCACGGCAAAAATTTTCTACAAATATAAATTTAATTCCTCAATACTTTAATCTGAACTGAAATAAATCCCTATAGGCTCACAGCATAGCAGGATCACACAACAAAATTGTACAAGCTTTCTGTTGTCTTTCACATCAGTTTTTAAAAATAACCACTGTTAAGTTTGAAAGTAAATATAATGTGCCCCAATCATAGATATATTTTCTTTTTAATTTTCTAAAATGACTAAAATTTTTAATTCAGTTAAGGCTCATTGTTTTTATCATTTAGAGCTTAAAAAACTTTCAATTTATAAACATTTTTCAAAATACAGCCCTTATAATGTCCACTTGTGTGTGACAGACTCATTGACTCCTGACTGGGAACAGTTTAGTGCTGACCCAGAAGCACTGGGCAAGATTTGGCTTCCAACTCTGTGTCTGCTGCCGTCTTCCTCACAGAAAGAGGATCAAGATCACAATGCCCCAGAATTCCTCCCCAGAATCCTGGGACACATTAGGTTCACGAGCTGAGGCACTCCTGATGTGAATGCATTGATTTGACTTTTGCAGAAAATGAACGGGGTATGAAATGAAGAATACATAATAATAAAATTAAACAAATATGTGCTATATTTTGTACTTAGATGTTTCCCAAGGCCTCCCGTGCTCCTATGTGGGATTTTTCCAAGAAGCTTGGATCTAGGATGTCTGAATGTTGATTAGTGGTAGAAGAATATGGATGGAAGGTGTCCTTATTGGGTTTTCTTTGTAAAGTATTAAGGAATTAAAGTTAGATTTGTGGAAAATATTTACTATACTTTTAACACTTTACTATTTTCATGACGTCTTCTGAGCTATAAAATATACATATGATCACTAGAAGGGCTCCACTAGTTGGTTCAATGTTGTTCTGGGTGTGGATCATGAGAAGCATCGCTTTGGACATGGGCTTAGCAGGCAATAAGCTGCGAGCCTGCTGCTACCTTTCACCTACACTTCCAATAATGGTTTCTACCCCGTAGTGCTCCACTGCCATCCTGACCTGGAGCCAGCCAACTACAGGCTGAAACCTCTACAAAGTGTAACCTAAAATAAACATTTTCTCTCTTCACTTGTGTGTCAGGTATTTTGTCTCAGCAAGGATGAAGGTTATCGCAACAAGATGTAAAAGACCGCATGTAAGTTCAAATTCAAAGACTTCCAATATTATAATCTAATAAATGTATTTTGTATTAGCTCATATGAATGTTATAATGTAATATTTAAAAGGTTAGAATTACAGATTGCTTTCAGATTTTATATGCATAGATATAACTATATAAACTTAAATTATAATTCTATTGGAAGCATTTGGGTGAAAGTATTTCTTCCAGTTTTTTAAAAATAATTCTATTGAGAAATAAATAGCATTGAGACAGTTTCAAAACCAATTAGTAGGACATTTCAATAATTTATACATTGCATATTGTTGTCTTAGTGGTTATTCATTGTACAAGACGCAGACATGATATCCTGGCCACAAACACTATTAGAACAAATCTATCATTCAATTAAGAGAATGTTGCGGTATATCTACCCTATTTTTAATATACAGATACAAAAATGTCATTTATCTGTATGCCCTATTTTTGTTTAGTTTTCTCAGAGAAGGGTATTTCATTGTCATTTAAATATTGTAGGTGCATGAATTCAGCAAAATATTCCAGTATAGTCCAGTAGTCCATAATAGTAGTAGGTTTTCCATAAGCCTGGCAATGTCAGAAGTTGTTGAATGAAAGGTTTGTCTTTACTAATCCTAGTTTTTGCTAGTTAAAAGGCATTTTACTATGATGAATTCTATTCCTTGACTCACTACACTATATTTTCCATGAATAAAATATATTTATGTGAAAACTAATACAGGTTTATTTTCTAAGATTAAATGTACAAATGAATGATGGAGAAAATCAAAGCCCTTTAATGTCAGAAAGTAAATCAGTAACTTATAATAAGCATAAAGCTTTTTTTCCAATGGATACATACTGTGGAAAAAGAGTATTAATTTGAGATTTAGGACCCTTGGTGACCTATACCTGGCAGTTTACTATTTCTGTCAACCAGTGTGGAATATTCTGATTGCTTTAAATATTACTCTAGGTTAACATAAAATTCATTACATCAGGTATTAATATGAAAAAAAGGTATTTGCTATTATGTTGGAATGGAACAACTATTCAAGTCATGAGGCATTTTTTAAATTATTGTAGCAATTGTATATTACAGCAGATCAAGCGAGGCAATTCTAAAGTCTCCATTTCAGTGTCAATATCTTTGAAGTCCATAAAATCAATAATGCATCAAAATCTTTGCATTAGGTCAAACATGTATCTTACAAAACTTGGGGCAAAAAGAGCAAGTATGATGGGATCATATTATCTTTATATGTGTATAATTCCCCTATCAATAAACTCATCCTATAGCTTTATAGAAAGGATAATCAGAATTTGAACGCCTATCATAATAAATTAAAATTTGGCAAAAAAGATAACTGGTTCTCATAGAGTTTTCTTAGAAAATGAATATATAACTTAAGGCTAGAGAAGCATATGCATTCATTCAATAAATCTGCATTGATTACTAGTGAACGGATATTTATTGAAGGACTAAAAATGAAAACCAGCCATCTGCGAGAGATACTGCTCCTTGAGAGACTGCAGAGACCATTGTCTTTTGTGGTTGCGTCACTGGGTTAACCTGAGAAGTTTAAAGGTTTAGCTCTGAAGGAGTTGAGCTTCTGGAAGAGGAGTAGGAGGATATGATGAAGGTACAGGTGAGTAGCCAGCAATGTAAAGAAGGAAAAGAGGTTTGCTTTCAGTCCCCCTTTTGCTCTCTAAGCTGCTTTTTTGTCTTCTGCCACCTTGAACTGTTGCCCATGAGCCTTGCCACCCTGCCTTGTAGCCAGCTTATGATAGAATGAAACCTCCATGAACTATGAGCTCAATAAATCTTTCATTCTCAATTTCGATAGCTGGATATTTTGCCTCACCAATGAAAGAAAACTAGCCAAGACAGTCTCCTAACTTTACAAACTAATTGTCTCAGCATTCCCATTATGATTTCTCTTCTCAGATCAGGGTCCAACATCTTACCTACTGTCTAGCACACAAAAAGTCTGGGCAAACTTCTGTGGAAAACTGGCTTTGTTTGAGTGATATTTTTGGACAGCTTTCCTAGACCTCCCTTATAACTCCTTTGGTCACTTCGTGGACCTCCCAGACAACTTTCTATGCTTCCTTTGACAATTGCTTTTCTGTGAACAGTAGTTAACATCCAGTGTTTCTCCCAACTGGATAGACCTTTGTATTGTGAGAAGTTACAAATATCTTGACTCTATGAAAGCATCATCTACTCTATCAAGTCGCTCTCTTACACAGTACATTATAAATGAATTTATATTTTGCTACCAAAAGTGAAAAATCCAAGGCTCAATGAAGATTTTCTTAGTGATTAATTAATATTCTCTATATAAGAAAAGAAACTAATGGACATTGGTCAAAATATTGTATATGGCATGTCTAAAACTGTAAGTCTTGTATGCTTATTCACCAAAAAGTAGGTAGGTGAGGAAGTAGGTGAGGTTAGTGATAGTATCAAATTATTAATTATTGTAATATCTCTATGTGTCCTTTGCCTTATATCCAGTGTCATGGACAATACCAAACTAGAGTAAACAAAGAAATTACAATGTAAGAGGTGCTTTTTATCTGAATGAAAGAAAAATCTTGTTGGGGAGATGTATGATGCTGAAAACAATGACAGCTTAATTAGTAGAAAACTTCACTAAGTTGGTTTAACTGGAACAATGAAAAATGTCCCAGATAAACATGACAGAAATATTTGAAATGTAAGTAAACAATGTACAAATTTAAAGCCTTTATATAACTGTTTTTTGGAGTGCATGTAAAGTCCAATGAGGAGATGAAATGGAAAGAAATAAATTGAAAGAAAAGAGAGCTTTGACAAGGTGCCCAAAGAATGAAGTTCTGATTTGTTTAGTGATCATATATCCTAGGCCCAGCCAATATTTTTGAAGGAGAATAACCTTCATTTTCTTGCTGTGTCTTAAATTAATAATCCATTTGTCTGTTTGTAGAGTGCCAGTGGAGATAACTAATCTTAACAGCTTGTTTAGGAAGAGACGCATTACACTGTATGGAGCCTGGTTATGTTTATCTTTGGGTAGAAATTCACTTGGAAAACCTACTGTAACTTTTGTTAATCAAGAAATTGATTGATTTGGGTTAATTCAAATAAGGGGTGTCTGCAGATATTAATTTTCTTTAATAAATGAATGTGCACAAATCTTTAAAACTCCCATTAACTTTGATGAATACAAAATGAGTATAAGGGTATAAGTTAGGTTGTTTGCAGTGAATTTTTATATTGTTGTCTTTCAAACATTATGTAGATCCAAGAAAACCCTTACCATGGCCAAGGAAAATACAATGACATGATTGTAAGAAAAAGCAATCAAGTGGAAACAACCTAATTTAAATCTTTCAGTTACCCGTATTTGACTGTGTTCTGCACTGCATACCAAACGTCTCTTGGCGTTAGTGTGAAAGCAGGGCCAAGGGGTGCTTTAGCAGCCCACCCTCGTCTTGGTGTAATCAGGCACTAAGCAACCGTGACTCTGGAGGCTGGCATCTTTTGTTTGGACTCAGCACTTGATTCCACAATGAACTAGCTGATTACTAATTTAGTGTACTAATGTGCAGAACCAGGGTGCCTCTATACACCTGAATCCAGATGTCAGTTTGCTACGAAGATAACATGCTATTAAAAGATTATTTTATATTGGTTCCATGCAGAATATTTTATCATGCATTTTTCAGACCCTAGTTCCTTCTCACATCTTTCATTTGTCATAGTGAGTGGTCATTACTGTTCTTATAGATCATTGCATAAACCACACAAATTTTAAAAGAAAACTAATATTCACTAAAAGCCAAATAGGTCAGCAAATTAAAGTGGCTTCCTAGACACAAGGGCCAGGAGTTTCATCGCAGGGCTTGTTGTGTTGGCCAGCCCTCTCCAGGGGTGCTGAGAGAGCAATTCAGACTGGGTGTGCTAGTCCGCACCTGTAATCCCAGCACTTGGGAGGCTGTAAAACACAAGAATCTCTACAAGTCTGATTTATGCAGTGAGATCCTTTATAGCCTGTCCTAAACACAAATAATAATAATAAAAGTAACTAACACAGGCACAATAATATAGTAACACTGATAGTCTTACAGTAACACATAAAGGGACATATATTCTATAAGAGGTAAAATATAAAGATTTCAAATGTATGTTTTCATTATTTTTCTTAATTCATAAAATATACAGTATAATCAGGAAAATGTTAATTTTTTAAAAGTATTTGTTTTGTGTTGTTTTGTTTTGTATTTTAGGGAAAGGTCTGCAGGGTGTTCAGGGTGTCCCTACTATATTGGACCCCTACTGATCTATCTGCCTGTTTACAGCCTCCCAAAAGTTGGGATTACAGGTGCGCACCACCAAGCCCAGTCTAAATTACTGTCTCAGCATGCCCTGGGGGTAGCGCCAGTGCAGCAGGTTCGGTGATTGAACTCCCTGCCCCTGTGCCTTCTTGCAGGCACTTTAATCTTCAGAGCTGTTTGGCCAGCCCTATTTTGAAGTATTCAGATCATGCAAATATTTAAATTTAAATTTTAATATAGAATAAGTCTTAGTTTTTTCCTTTTCTTATTATTACTGAGACAAAATACCCAACACCCAACGTTATAGGATGAAAGATGTATTTTGGATGATAGTTTTCAGAGGTTTCAGGTCATAGTTGACTGGCTGCAACATAGGGTGGCCCTGGCAGAAGGCATCAGTGGAAAACCATTCGGTGGTAGGCGGAAGGGAGGGAAGGCATGAGGAGGCAGAAATAGAGAATGCAGCCAACCGCTTTGTGACGCTTACATTCTAGTTAGACTCTATGGCCTTATTGCAGACAGCACTGCTCTCATGGAGGGCCTACCCACTACCCACATGAACTATGTCAAGCCAGTCAGTGGAAGGAGTTATACATCCTACATCCTCCACCCTAGCATCACACTTGTAATCCCAGCGTCACACACTCAAGACCAAGTCACCTCTGAAAAGCCCCCCCTATGACTGCATGAAGCTTTGGGTGCAGGGGCATCTAGACTCAGGCTATAGAAGAGCACTTACTTCAGTTATATCTATATGTGCTTTTTGACAAACCAGTGAAATACAGATGCAATTTTAAGTAAACAATTTAGAGGAAAGATTGGAAAATGTGGTGAAAAATATGTTATATACTTATCAATAAGTCAAAAACTCATATTTTTAATCTATTCTTTAACCCATTAAAGGTCAATGAAATGATTTTATATTTAGGACATAATTTGGATCCAAGTTACAAATTACATGATCAAGCTGAATATAAAATGTAATTAAAAGGGCAAAATAAACTTTTAAAGGTACAATATGCATAAACATAGGAATAGAAGTCATATCAATTGAGAATACACTTAATATATACTAAATCTAAAAAAGTTGCATTTAAAGAGATACTAATCTTACTATAACATGTTGATTTATTTCTACTACAGTTAAAATCTGAAGAGTACAAGAGATACAGGAAGAAGGGAATGAACCTATTCAAAAGGAAGGAATTACTGAGATGAGGAGGACAGGAGAGGGAGTGTGGAAAGAGATTTATCTAAATTTGTAAGCAGCATGGTTTGGAAAACTGTACTGTGCATTTGTGCTAATATATAGAGCAGTCAATGCTTAATTTGTTTTGACTCCTGTTGTTTTTAATTGTTTGTCCTTTTACTCTTCTTAAATTCTTATATATTTCTCTTTTTCTTTCTTTTTCTTCCAATTTTGTATGATATATCCGGTACTATGATCGATCAGTTAGAAGACAACATTATGCCTTATAACAAGTACTGTAAAATTCATATTATTTTAGTAAGTGGAATTCTCTATCACTAGTAATTTTTCTGTTTAAATACTAATATATACTCTCTTTAAAAAATAAAATAATATGGGGCTGGGGAAATGGCTCAGTGGAATAAGAGCTTCCCTGGCAAGCCCAAGGACCTGAGTTCAACCCCTGATTCCACCAAAGAAAAGAAAAAATAAACAAAATAAAGTTGGGCTAGCCAGATAGCTCAGTGGACTAAAGTACCTCCTTAGGCAGAGCACTGTGGCCAGGGTTTGATCCTGGTGTGCCTTGTCAGACTTGCCCCCAGGGATCTGAGACCAATTGAGACTGGGTGTGGTGGCACACACCTGTAATCCAAGTGTTTCGGAGGTTGAAAATAGCAGAATCACTGAGTCTGATCTATGTAGTAAGACCCTGTAGACTCTGTAGTAAATACATGAAAAGAAAAAAAAATTAAGAATAAAATAAAAAAGTAAGTATGCAATGAGATAGCTCAGTGGTCTAAAGCACCTGCTTAAACAAGTGTAGCGCAGGTGCAAGAACCACAGTTCGATCCCCAGTTCCACATGCCACACCAGCCCTGACCCTCAGTGCAGGCTGAGCCAGCCACACACAAAAAAAGTCTGTATGACTTTTAAAGAAAATTATACCTCTTCTGTTTATTAGGCTTTTCAATATTTCACTTGCAAATATTTGTATTATAATATTTCTGAATGCAACATTTTAGATTGGTTACTTTACAGTAAGTTTTGAATTGAGAGTAATATTAGCCACACAGAACTAATTTAGTTATATGAATATCAAAATACTTACTCTTGAAGTAAGAGTCTTTCTGTAAATTCAATAACTATGCTGCATATCCTGTAACAGTTTGTGTCAATTTAGAAGGTATTTTGTGGTGAATAATGTTTAAAATGATGAAATTCAGGTATAGAACAATACTTCCGTAATGCTGGTGGCCGTGTCATTTCATAGCTTGTGTAGAAGAACTAAGATTCCCCTTAACAAGAAGGAATTCCCCAACAGACTACATGTAGGCTTTTGCATACTACTGCTGTTCATGGGTGTCAGCTTGCTGACAGGTATCATTTGGAACTTCAACAGAACTACAAATTGTGTAGGATGCTGTTTGATTCCCATCTGATGGTGTTAGTGCCAGGGGAGATTTTAAAGATTTAGGAGGTGGGTCCTCCTTGGAGGATGTAGGACACTGAGATTGTGTCTGTAAAGTGTGAAATAGGACCCTGTCCTCTCCTCTCCTGCCCTTTTCACTCTTCCCTTCCCTTTCCCTCCCCTCTCTTCTTCCTTCTCTTTCTTTCCTTCCCTCCTTCTCCTCCCCCCTTTACTCACTATTGTTCCGTCTTCTTCTCTCATTCCTCCTTCCACCTTGTCCCTACTGCTCCTCTCTCCCCCTCCAGCTCCATCCTTCTCTCTTGACTCCTGGCCACCATTAGGTGGGCAGCTTCTCTCAGCCATGTGCCCCATGCCATGATGCACTGCTCCATCACATGCTCAGAATGATAAACCATGGATTAAGCCCTCTGAAATAGTAAGCCAAAATGAATTGTTCCTAGCTTTAAGTTGTTTACTTCTGGTATATGTTTACAACAATGGAAAGCTGGCCACCAGACACAAACTTCCAGCTTGTTCTCTTATCCTGAAGCTGCCAGCCCACGGCGCAGGTTTGGAAATACAATACTCCATCATACAATGAGCTGGTACCTTTCATATTTATCTTTCTGTGTATCTATACATGCTATTAGTTTGTTTCTTTGAATAGCTGACTAATGCTTATTCTTAGTTTTCTGTGCTAGCTAAATCAGCATTGCAATCCTATTAATACGCTGAGCTGTAAAGTGCTCAAGTCAACAACTTCTGATGTTGCCAGTCCGATAACCCACTACTGTTAGGGACTACTGGACTAAATTGGATTATTTTGCTGAATTCACACACCTACAATATTGAAGTGGCAATGGAATACCCATCTCTGACAAAATTAAACAAAAATGGGGGTACAAGTAAAGGACCATTTTGTACCTGTATACACAAAATAGTTAAGATAGATATACAGCTACTTTCTCTTAATTCAATGAGAAGAAAGATTTGTTCTAATAATATTTTGGTCAGAATATCATGCCTGCAGCCTGTACTATGAATAACCACGTCAAAGATAACAATATTCAATGTATTAATTATTGAAACTCTCCTATTAATTGGTTTTGAAAAAAAAGCAATCCTCAAAAAATGTACTGACTTTTTTTTTTTTTTTTTTGCCAGTTTGTGGTCATAGATAAAACTGATCTCTGTTCTGCATGTAAAATGTCAGCGTGCTTATGAGGAACAAGATGAATAGAAATGCCTTCATTCATAAAGACTGCCACGTTCAAGTCCTTGGACTGCAGCCAGTTCTTGTGCAATGAAGCATGCACAGTCTAAGAGTGTCATGGGAGAAGACAGCCACAGAAGACAAATGACACAGGGATGACAGCTGCAGCAAGGTGAGGTAGGAAAATCCAGCAGCACACAGCACATTGGAGAAACACTCTTCATGCTCACTAGGCCACAGCCTCGCCTGACACGAGGCCGCAGGCAATGGGAGAAGTACATGATGGGCGCTCCCTCTCAGGCCCCAGCTGGCACAGAGGGTGGCACGTGGGAAGCACAAACATCAGTCACACCACAGGACAAGGCAAGTGACACTGTATAGAAACACATTCTCCTCGCCAGTGAATGTATGATATTTATGAGGTGTGTAAAGGAAATCACTTGCCCTTGAAGCATGTTTACTTTTTAAAAAAATTGATACGTTTTTTATAAATGCTAAGGTCAAGGTAGCACACCCAAGTGTCTGTTACTGGGGGAGCAAGCTATGTATTTTGGAAACAGAATGATGGGAAAGCTTAAACCTTCACAAACATTCCACAAGAGTGCTATGGGATACTCTGTGTCATTGACATTGCTAAAATTCTTCAAAGATTTCTCTTTAATTTCTTCCTTGATTTTATGTATGACTTTGAATCCTACTAGGAACTGAATGAACTGTGTATTCTGCAGTTTTCAAAATGTAGTGATGGTACTCAGATGCTAGAACAATAGTAATAATATTTTGATAATCTTTTATTCATTAAAGATACGTTTTGAAACTATATGCTATAAGAGCAATTCATTAAAACAATATGACAGTTTCTTGTATAAAGTAACTTACTACTGTTAACTATGTTTTAGCCTTTTATGGAGATGAGTTGCTCAGTAACAAACATATATCAGCTAACCAAACATATATCAGATTATCTTAAAGGAATAATACCTTTACTTCACAAAGATTAACACAGCAAGGGGTCTATACTACCTAGGTTCTAGAAGTTTTATTCAGTGAAGCATGTGATGAAAATTATTTAGGTCTGTTTGTGAAAGGCTTTTAGTCAGACAGTAGAATTAATAGGGACATAGATTTTAATGTTTCTCTTACATAAGGAATGAAGTTTCTGAATTTCAGTGCTTTTCCTTATATTGCTGTTTTTCAAAACAGATTTATAGGACAATTACAATGATTAATACATTGCATATTGTTGTCTTTGTAGTGGTTATTTGTAATACAAGATGCAGACTCGATATCCTGTCCAAACACTATTAGTACAACTCCTTCTACTTATTGAATTAAGAGAAAGTAGCTGTATATCTATCCTGACTATTTTGTATATACAGGTATATTCATTAATTTTCCAAGTGTTTCCCTGAAAAAATAGCATTACTTTTCACTCGTAACTGTTGTTTTTCCCTTTTAACACACAATTACTTCTTTCACAGAATATTCAAAACTGTTGCATGATGTTTTTTCCTGATGAAAGCTAAACTATGAAAAGTTGTGTAGAACTACAATTCATTGCTTTGCTTTCATAGGATTCAGGATTTTTTAGAATTAACATAAATATAAAAACTTTAATAAGATATAGGGATATATGCTAATACAAATTATTATAGGAATTTAAAGAAATAAGTGTTTCTGACAGATTCTTATGGAAATGTTCATAGAAAAATTTAGAAGTGGGAGAAAAATGTCGTGGAAATTAAGTCCTATTCATGCTGTAAGTGATAATGGAAACATTAACTTGTCAAAAACCCACATGAAATTTGTTAACATAATTCAGTATTAGCTTTATATTTAGAACTCCCTCAAATAAGAAGTAAAATTTTGATAATATGCCTCAGAAGGATACACAGTAATTCATTGCAGCAGAAGGAAAGTTTTTGATTTTAGTCCTGAAAAAAAAAGAGTAAATGTGAACAGGGGAGCAAAGTTTTAGAATATATCATTTCATAATTGGGTGCAATGTAAAAACCTTCCCCAAACACACCCTAATTGAGGAATATTTTAACTGACACATACTAACTATATATTTGTTAATTAGAATGTGTGGTTTCCATGTGTTTACGAAACATAAATCAGAAGCTAATGAATTTTTGTCTCACTAAGCACTTTGTGAAGAGAATGTTCACGGTTCTCTCATCATCTATTCTGAAACACCCAGTGCAATGTAATTCCTCCCACTGTAAATTAGAGGACCAGAGCTTACGTCTCCTCTCTAGAAACATTGAACCATGGTGCAATCACTTCCTGTCACCTCCACTTACAGCCAATGGGGTGATGACCATGCACTTCCTACTTTTGTAAATTTAAATTCTTTAGCTTGTTATGTATGAATGATAGCTTGCAGTATTTTTTTTTCTATCTCTGGATTATTTCACTTAGCACAATGCTTCCCACACTTTGTGTATGTATGTGTGTGTGTGTGTGTGTGTGTGTGTGTGTGTGTTTGAGGATATTTTACTGGGATTTGAATTCATGGCTTTCTAGTATTTCTTTTAATGTCTGAAATTCCCAACCAATGATTCTCTACAATTTTGTATACCATTTTTTTTCTCTTTCTATTCATTTGCTGATGACCACTGAGGCCAATTCATTTTCTTGGATATTGCTAATATGCTATAATCAACTTGGAAATGGAGAAACTTCTTTAACATGGTGATTTCACAAGGACTTTTATTTATTCCCTTTATGTAGAAACTAGATTAATGTGATATGTAGGAAATAAACATCAACAATCATAAACTTAACTGCAGAGGAACTTTACTGTCATTCATCTAATGAACTGAAATTATTCTAGACACTATCAATAATAAAATATGACAAGTAATACATTGATAGCATTCTCCAAATTAGAGTTGGAAGGTATTGATGGAATAGCCTTAGTTAAATCTAAAAACGAATTCTATTGCATGAGTTTTTTTTTTTTTTTTTTTTTTTTTTTTGTTTTACTGTGGTTTGAATCCAGTTTTTTCTCTTTAAGCTACCTGGCAATCTCTTTTGAAATTATATATATATATATATATATATATATATATATATATATATATATATATATATATATATATATATATATATATATATATATATTATTGAGACATGTTCCTGCTAAGCTGCTAGGTACCCCCAAGGCTGGTGTACAACTTGTCATCCTCCTGGCTTAGCCACCCAGACTGCTATGGTTACAGGCATGTGCCACTCTTCTTAGTTCATTATCAGGAGTCTTAAATGTGAATGATTTGACTTGAACTTTTTACTTCTGAAAATATGTATAAACAAATAGACCTGACTGTGGCCAATGATATGCACACAAAAACTCTCAAGACATTTTTTAAGTTGAAATAATGGGACAATTTGAAATACATTTGCCTTTCTTCTAATATGTCAATACCATAATGGTATTTTAGTTTTCCTAACTTTTAATGCACTTGCTAATTTTAAATCTTATTAAAATATAATCACCCAAAGTTCTCTAGTAAATATAGTTTCATATTTGCATACTTCTAATTTATTTCTTACAGAAGTTGTAGAAGAGACATAGAAGTTTAATTATTATGGAAAAGGTAACAGAAACCATAGGACCTTACTGCAAGGCAGATTGGATATAGACAGTTTGGGGAAAAGACAAATACACAAAGGTAGTAAAGAAAAGATAGGGAAAGTAATGGAAGTGTTGTGACCACCACACTGATTTAGGTAATGTATTTTAAAATCATGAGAGGTTCCAAGCAAAACTGAGATTAACCCACAGAGACATCTTACAGCAGTGGAAATTTGGCTTTGCTTGGGACAGATAACTAGCTTATTGGGGAAAACACATTCTGGAGTTCTTCTATTCCTTCTTCCTTAAAAAAGTTTTCCTCTATTTTTATGTGTATCTATTGATCCAGTTATCATTCCATTTGCATATGTACTATTCTCCAGGGCATTACTGAGGCTAATAACAGCTTCAAGCTACAGGCAAAATCAATTACATTGGCAATGAGAAAATGAAGTTCCATATTTTTCCCTCCATTCTCTTATTTCATCTGAACAGCAAGAAAAAATGAGTGGTGGAGGTGTATATGCCTGCAAAATGTATTGATTAATTATAGTGAATCTGATGTAAATTGGTGTGCAAAATATGCATGGGATATACCCTAGATCATCTGACCGGTCATACTCCACCAGGGTTGAGTGTGATTTCTATTTCTTTTCCTTATACAAGACTCTTTTTCTCTATCTTGATAGCTTTCATCAAGATACATTGAGCCTATAGACTAGTGTGTTGAAAGTACTACCTATTTTTGTCTTAACATTGACTTGTGGAGAACCATTCTATTTGAGAGATTCAGAGATTTGGATTTTTTTAATTAAGGACAGGGTGTACAGGGTGTACAGGGTCTCACAGTGTAGACCAGACTACGCTATAGTGATCCACTTGTTTACAGCCTCTCAAGTGATGGGATTACAGGCATGTGCCACCATGCCTGGTCTCAATTGTTATCTCTGTGTGCCCTTGGGGTGGGGCTGGCATAGCAGGCCAGGGGATCGAATTCCCATCCCCGTTGTCTGCCTAAGCAGGCACTTTAATCTGCTGAGCTATTTGGCCTGCCTTTGGATTGTTTTGATGCTCTCATTCACATGACTTGATGGGAGCTGAGCAAAGGATGCTTATTTAGCTTGAATGCAGAGCACAAGCAAAAGGCAGTAGTTTATGAATTAAACACTGGGCTTCCAAGGCATGTTATAGTTACTCAGGATATATGGGGACATGAGAGAGAACACAAAACTTACCTCATTTCTGGGGAGGTCAGCATGCCACTCACCCTTACAGTTTGCCGAAACATGAAACTAGTGGACCACATGCAAAGATGTCATTTTCCAGAAGAGGTGTGTCCTGTGTGGTCTTAGCCCCAGTCACTAAGAAGTAGCTAAGTAATAAGTCTGAAAAGTAATGTAAGGATGCTAAGGCAGATTAGTTTTCCTCAGCCATAATTTACTGTATCCTGGATCCAATATAGTATTGATTCTGACTTTTGAATTATTGAAAGAAAGGCTCTAACAAAGGTCAAGTCTTCTGCCATGTGAGGTAGTGAGAATAGTCATATGCTCACTGTATTTTTTCCAACTCAATGAAGAAATACATGAACTGAACTTCTAGTTCACCCGTGATTTTTAATAAGTAGTCTATGACTATAGATTTTGCTACAAAAGCATCAGTAATACTCGCTGCACTTGGAAATGCCCATATAAGCTTTGATAATCCTTAACATATCTTCTTACAACTCCCTCCTTTATCTATCAGTGGTACTATTCTTTCATCTTCCTTAATTGTTCCCAACACTTTTGTAAGGTGCTGATATAGACAGCTGATTGCATATGCAACTTTTCCAAGGCTAAATTCATTATGTTCTCTACAGATAATTCATGTACATTACAGAAATGCAGAATTTCAGATATTTTAATCTTTGAGGTTATCTTTACACAATTTTAGTTTTAGTTAAACTCTAAATTTGAATCTAAGGGTGGCAAGATATATCAGTAGTCTAAAGTGCATGCTTAGGCAAGCTTAGGCAAGTGCAGGGATAGCAATTAGATCCCCAGCACCACATGCTATGCCAGCTACCACCCCAGGCGGGCTGAGCAAATACATAAAATAAAATAAAATAAAATAAGGTAAGGCAAGGTAAAGTAAAATAAAATAGAATTGCATGTAAAACTCCAATTTCATTTTATGCTACTTCTCACTTTCCTAACAGAAAAGCCTCTTTGCTATGTACTCCATATATATACAACCGAAATTGTGCTCAATGATATAAAATGATTTGAATATTTTTATCTTAAAATCAATACACAACTTCAGAATAATATATGAAATTAATAATAGTTATTTCATTGCATATTGTTAGGAGTAGAATTATTATTCAAATCTGTTCTAAAATATTATAAACATTATTGGATTTGTAAGCATCCATATTGTCAAAAGTTGATGAATTTCTTTTGTAGTTCAATTAAAATACAATTTTTTGATGAAATAAGAGTATTCAGAACTTATGTTAACCATAGCGGTAGAGGGCTGGCCAAATAGCTCAGTGGATTAAAGTGCCTGCTTAGGCAGATGCAGCAGCTGGAGTCCAACCCTGGCCTGTTGTGTGAGCCCCAACCGCTGGGGGCGCTGAGAGGGTGACTGAGAATGAAAGTGGTGGCAAGCACCTGTGATCCCAACGTTCGGTAGGCTGTAAACAGGCAGATCACCACGAGTCCGATCTCCTCAGTAAGACCCTGTACACTGGGTCCGAAATACAAAAATAAATAAATAAATAAATAAATAAATAAATAAATAAATAAATAAAATAAAACAAAGTAAAAAATCACAGGGGTAGAAAATATTATTTAACATTATTGACAAATCAATTATGAAACAGACCAAAATTTATTGTAAGGATTCACACACACACACACACACACACACACACACACACACACACACACACACAGAGACAGGTGTTCACATAGAGTGATTGAAATGAACAATGAATGTTTAAATTAAGATAAATTAGTCTGGCACATGCCTGTAATCCTAGTACTGAAGCAGGCAAATAGACCTGAGTTCGAGACTAGCTTGGTCTACATAATAAGATCCTATCTAAAAATCTTAACAGTAATTATTACAGTACAAGATACACTGTCATTACTCTCCTTCAAAATACGTCATACCTCAATTTGAACAAAAGCATGTTGCCCATTCTGATGCAGTAATGCAAGAACTATTTTGTGAATGTCTTCATTTGTGCTGTTATAGCTGTCTCAGTGTCCTTAATTGATTCAAACATTTTTCTTTCATGTTCATTAAGATTTTGAAGAACAGTAAAAATTTGAATGGTACCAGATCTTATGACCTGGGTGGATGAGTTTACACACTACAATTTTGGGGGTTTTGGGGGGGAAGCAGCCATGGGGGTTGAACTCAGGACCACTTGCCAGGCAGGTGCTTATTCTACTGAGCTGTCTCACCATCCCACTATAATGTCTGTGTGAGTCTGCCGTTCTTTGGGTAGCTCATTATAGCAGTAAGTCTTTGCATTTTACCTGATAAATACACTTATGTAAAAGGACTTCCAGAGCTGCTTCTGGTGACAAGAATGGTGTTATAAGTGTAGGAGAAGTATTTGAGGGTAGTTAATAGGAATATTTATTTACTGTAGTATTGATTTAATATTGTCTTGTATTCTGACAATATCTTATATATATATATATATATTTGTTTTTATATAAATATATCTGAATGTGTTTCACATAAATACGATAAATAAGTACTCTGTCTAAATTTTATATGTGCTTTTTAGGAGGTAGAAAAGACAAACTCTTAGTGAGTTAATAGATTGATTTATTATTCAACTTCATTACACAGTAAAATTGTATAATAGAAAGCAATGGTTTGAAATATGTATGAGGTTTTTATGTGATTAATACAATGAATAATATTCCCATAAAATTTAAATTCTTATACAGTTTTTATGCTCATTAGTCAGTTAATGAAGTTCTCCACCAGGTAATTTTTGTGGTAATATGAAGTGTGTATGGTTAACATTCTAGAACATTATCATTTTATAATAAGTGCATTTGTAGTACGTCATGCAATTCTGTCTTAAATTTGCAATTGTTTTATTTCATACAATAAGATCAATTTTAGACTTGGATATACCATATTTAACTTACATATCAAATTTGCAAAGCAAAAGAAAAATTTCCACGTTTCTCACAGATGCTAGAATTTCTGAAATCATTTTTGGGGACTTTTCTGCAAATAGTGTGTTATACTTCATGCTCACACTTGTGCGTGAAAGTCTGGGCTCCAGTTGTGTAAGCAACTGCCTAATAAAACTTAGTGATTTCTACACACTACCTCATTTACGAGAGTGTCTGAAAATAATAATAAAATCATTTAGTGGAAAACTTGAAGTATCCCTGTATAGGACTTATATTATTTATACAGCCTACTTCATGTGAGCTTCTTTACCTGAAGAAATATGCATGAGTTGCTATAGAGACAATACTTCGTGTGCTAAAGTGCAAATGACTTGTGTATCAGGTTGCTTTCCAGAAAGCTGAACAATTATAAACCCATTGAAATGAAGCCTGGGAAGGAGGTAGAGATGAGATTTCTTGTGCAGTTATATTTATTAATAATCAAAAAGACTGATGTGATTAAAAAGTTCATCCTGGTGAATGAAGATCACATTAAGGGTTTTAGTTACTCTTCTTGTTGATGGCAAAATACTCAGCACCCTCAGTTAAGGGAGGAAAGATTTACCTATGTCAGAGTTTATAGAGGTTTCTGTCCTTAATTGGCTGTCTCCGAGGCTGGTTGGCAGCCAGGTACTTGGAAACATACATCGGAGAAGAAAAACATTTCATGGCAGAAGTTGCAGAGCATCAGGGACAGCCACAGCCTGGTTATCCGGGATAGCTAGCTCTCACACTGTTAATCCTAGAGCCCTAGATCCATGGTCATTGGACCATGAACCAATTCCAGGGTCACACATTCTAGATCCAGCCACCCCTGAAAATCCCCCATGTATGGTCACATGGGTTTTCGAGAAGTTATCTAGATACATGCCACAGTGCTGACCTTCCAAAAACCCTAGACAATATTAAAAATTCAGAATATCAAGCAAATATAAAAGGTATTTAGAATAGCATAATATTCCTAAAGACTTAAGTTATAAAATACAGAAGTGCCTCTACTGAGTCATGCAAAAGCAACAATTAGCATTTCTCTTTTATATTTTAAAACCATTGCAAGAAGCCCAAGTATGAAAGCAAAGGAAAGATGATGAACCTTAAACAATAAATATTTTGTTTCTGCTGTGAGGAATGAAGAAAGCAAAAATAATTTTTTGACAGTGTATGTATGCTATTTTTCTATTGTTGACAGCCTGGAACTTATAAGAAAACATGTTTCTTTCTTCATGTATCTCCCCCTGTTACAATTACTAGGCCAACTTTGGCAAGTAAAATTATGAGAACGTGGTTCCTTTGCATGTACTGTCATCCAGTGATCACTGTGCCTCTCCTACTAATTGTGCATTTTCCTTCAGCATCAGTTTTGCTGGTACGAAAGAGCTATCAGCTCAATATCATTTTCAAGTCCAATTAGCAAAGAGAATGCTCTATATGCCATGTATAATCTTATATATTTATTTTGCTTTTCATTTCAGTTTACTAGAGATCAAAAATATGAATCTGTTATTCATTTTATCCTAGCCTATAAAATATAATTATTGTCATCTTGTTTTTCTCTTTATTCTATAATTAACTCTCTTTAGTAGAATAGCTAAGGCATGGCGTGTCCCATAGCATTGTTATGTCAATATTTATGACATTTCACTTAATTTTGAAAAACATAGAGCACACCACTTTTTTCTGATATAAATGAGAGACTGCAACAAATATAAGCCTGTGACTCCAAAACTAATTGAATGGCTAAGCACATATTTGAAGCAAGGTGAGTAAATCCAAGCTAGAATTTCTAAGAACAGTGGCCCATAGCCTCTCAATATGACTCATATGACTTTAGTGATTATTCACCTAAAAACAATTATAAATAGACTATAGCACTAAAGAATTTTCAAATCCCTCAAGTAACATGATTTGTAGAAAACATGAAGTGGTACAATAATTGATTAAATATATTGAACGAATTTAATAAAATCTCAGGAACATTGCTTAACATTTCTTGAATTAGTAGAGAACAATAGTCACCATAGCATGACATATTTAATTGTAAATCAGAGACTTATTTAATGTAATATAACTCTTTCAAGACTTAAATAAATACAACCAGGTAGAATGGCTGCAGCTCAATAGAGTAAAAGACAGTGAGCGAGTTATAGTGGTTAGAAGAATGCCCCTGATTTATTGCATTCAATTTCTGCTACATTATGTCTCAATTTCCTAACTTGTAAACTGTGTAGGATATGATCACTTCACATGGTCCAGCTAATATAAAAGAATCAACACAGAGAGACACTTTAGCTAATTCTAAGCTACATAATGACTATTTTTCCACAGATATCCAAAATGAATGAGTACCAAAGTCCAGTAAACTGAAGCTAAGATTATATGAACACCTTATCAACTATGTACATTTCATGTACATCTATTTCCCCTTTAAGAAATATCTTGGGATTAGACTTAATAAGATCTAATTTCTTTTTTTTTTTTTGCCTTTTTTTTCATTTATTTTTATTTTATTGAAATACAAATGTCAATCAGACAGTTTCAAAACACCTTAACCATACAGAGTCGATGAATTAATACATTGCAAACTGTATTCATAACGTTTTGGTATTGTACAAGGTGCATACATGATATTATATTTACAGGTTTTTTATAGCTGAGTTATATCAAAGATTCAATAATTATTTACCTAGTGGATGACCATAGCACTAAAAGCCGACATAATATCCTGTCCAACCACCATTAGTGTAGATCTTGCCTCTCATAGAATTATGTAGAAGCACAGCGTTATCTATCCCAACTGTACTGTCTATACACACACATCATGATTTTTTCTTTCTACAACACTTCCTTTGTCTACACCTGTCAAAAGTGGGCACTCCATTGACTTTCAACTACCTTAGGTGCTTGAACTCGACACCACAATCCAACACAGTCCAGCATTCTGCAACCATAGGGATTATTCAAAGAAATTGTCGACCATATCCATTTACAGCTCAGAATTGCATTAGAAAGATGCATCTTGAAATATTGGGAAAATAGCTAATTTTAATGTGTTATCAAATAATCTTCTTTCTCTAAAAATTATACTAAGCCTGAGAAGATCAAGAGGTGCTAATTATTTAGACTAGTTACAGCTTGGATTAAGGTGTTTCTCCTGGAAGACGATTAGGTCATTAGATTGCAAACTCACGAGTGAATTAGCTGAGTGAGGAGTGTCCTGGCAGAAGGTGTGGTCTGGTGGGAGGAAGTAGTTTATTGGCATAAGTTGGCAGTGATTTCTTTAATTTGTGCACAGATCTTTTTCTCTGTTTCTAATTCTAGCCAGCACTCTGCTTCTGGTCTGCAGAGGGCTACAAACTGCCATATGCTGAACCCTTTCAAGGATAAAATTCCAAACACCTCAACTAAGGGTCAAATAATTTTTTCTTTTCATTCTTAAGGTGTATATTTATTTTGCAACAGAAATGTAAGCAAATTGGTACCTAAAAATAGATTTATTCTTGTGACTATGCCTGATCAGATGTTTCACAGGCCTTTGGAACTGGTTTGTGGTAGACAGATGGAAAGATGTGGAGGTACAGGTCAAAGAACCCCTATAATGTCATAGGCAGAGCTTAATAAGAAATTTAAGACAAAACTCAAAAGAATATGGAGAATGATACTCACTGTTTTCAATGGGAACAAATACTTTACTAGGATTGGGCTCTAGACTTTTCATGTTACACTCTGGGATAGAAGTTTTCTACATTTTACTCCTGTGCTCCAATTCTATAAAAGGCTGAGCTGAAAGAGATGAACTAGTTTATCTGGCAGAGTAAATTTCAGGAGAACAGAGAATGCAGGAGGTGACATATATTTCCTGTCAACTTCGACTTAGTTTTTCATTGAGAATCATATACAAAATAAAGACCAGAAAAGTATCTGAAGTTTAGCCAGGAAACATAACATAAATTGTTGGTCAAGGAAGAGACAGCTGAAAAGTTTAATGTCAATAAAAAGAAACCAATTTATTTTCACTAGAAAATAAAGATGTTTTGAGTACCTCAAGAATTAGCCAGTGCTGATCTAAACCAGGACAAAGGGTATAAATGTTTAAACTTCTTTAAGAGTTTCACTTTAGAGGCAGGTTCTATGGGCTAGCTCACTTGGGGCTGCCTAAGTTTTTCCTTCTATGCAGTCATGCAGGTTCTCAGAGCTGAAGCTGTAGCACGGGGAGCCTGTGTCCCATACACAACTGTCCCGCGCCTTCATGTGTCTACGTGATGCTGCTTTCATGAGTATAGAGAAGTGAAGAATTATGTGTCATTGAGGTTTTTACCCAGATCTTAAAGGAAACCTAGAACTCCAGTCAATATGTGAGAGAATCCAATTCTTTTCCAACAGCCTCTTTGTGGGCAAAGTGGGAAGCTAGGGACATGAAGCTGAGGCTGCAAATAGAAACTCCAATAAGCTGAGATGCTAGGATCATGGAACGGATGCTGAGGACAGCCATCTATGCACAGCCGCTTTCTTTGCCTGCTGTCTCCTTTTCTCTATTTTGTGCTTTTATTGCTACGATGTCAATATTTATTTTATCTATGATACTGGTAATGCAGAGTAAGCTGACAGGGACTGAACCTCTGCAACTGTAAACCTAATAAACACCACCTTTTAAATTCTGCATATAAGGTGCATTGATAACAATGGAAAGACTAGTGCAGCATTGGAAAAGTAAGAAACAGTCCTCATAAATACTTGCAAATCACTGAAAAGGGGTGAAAATACTTGAAAACTTTTTCACAATGGATAATAAATAGGTAGGTAATTAGAGAATAATCTCAAAGAAGAAACTTCCTACGTAGGCATATGTCTACACAGACATGCAGGTGCACTTAATGTATGAAAGCCTATAAATTCTTTCTTTAAAATTTTAACAGGTGATTCTCATGGGATATAAGAGCACTGTGACATCTCATATTATGAAGGCTAGGTCTTAATCAAATAGTGCATTGTGCAGCTGAACCACATAAGACATTGAAGATTT
The DNA here is from genome assembly GCA_004027165.1 of Ctenomys sociabilis. Classification (NCBI taxonomy): domain Eukaryota; kingdom Metazoa; phylum Chordata; class Mammalia; order Rodentia; family Ctenomyidae; genus Ctenomys; species Ctenomys sociabilis. The sequence goes on along the minus strand of PVKA01009563.1, from coordinate 13,240 downwards.
GCCCCAGAGGGGTAAAGGGAACCCCAATCCCTTCTCTCATGTTTACTACCTCCTGCCACTGGTAGGGGAGCCACTGGTAGATTCCTTCCTCACATGTTTCCACTCCACCTTGAAGTACTGCCTTTGTCTTATAGGCTGTATCTTGATGTCCTCACCAAAGACTTATGTGGTCAGAGGTGGGGTGGTCACAATTTTCAGAAGTGGCCAGTCCTAGGGTGTGTAATACTGAGATTAAGGATAGGATGCTGGGATCAAGGGCACCCCCTTCTGGCTGTGAGTGCTCCCCTCCCTAAAAAGCAGATGTCTTAGCCTAAGGGCGGGAGTCCTGGATGCAAGGCAAGGGACAGAAAGAGTGCCACATCTCGGCTTTGCTCCCTTCTGCCCTCCATGAACTTCTTCTCCTGGCCCTGCCCTTCTGCTATGCCACCCTCTTTTGGAGCTAATCAGTAATGAGCTAAAACCTCTACAAATTTTGAGCTACAATAAATCTTCAGTCTTTTAACTTTGAGTGTCCAGTATTTTGTCCCAGCAATGAGAAAAGAAACCAAGGCACTCTCCACAGGCCAAAAGTGATAGGACCAAATAGCAATGGGGTAAAATTTCTGAAATCATTAACCAAAATAAATTTTGTCTCTTGTTAGTTGATTTCTCAGGTATTTTGTCACAGCAATGGGAGGCAAACTAACACAATTAATGTCATTATATTTGTAAAGAAAATTCATGACCAAAGAAACACTATGCACTTGCTATGAATTTTCATCACATATAAGTTGTTTATAGTATGTGTGGTAAAATTAATTATCTTACAATGAAACAAAAATGTTTGGCCTCAGAGTTTCACAAGTTCTATTCATGAACAAGTAAACCCATTATTTTAGGCTTCAGTGGTCACACCTGATGGCAATATGGGAAGATGTAGTGGCTCAGATGGGTGCACTTCGCAAATTAGGGAACAATGAGATAAAGAGAAACAAACTAAGATCTCAGAATAAGTGTTTTCCGCTAGGAATGACCTCCTAACATTTCCTCCAGCTTCCAACACTGGGTACTAAGTTTTTCCTAAATTTACTTATAGTAGCCAAATTAATACAGCTTTATTTTCCTCATATTGACTCTTTTACAATCTCCTCATTATTGAAAATGTCTGCCCTTTAGGAAAAGAGATCTTGGAACATGACTTGAACTACAAATTTTGAGTGTAATGTCAAGAGAATAGTGTACATGTAGGAGGCTTTATGTAAGTGTTATAAACCATGGAAAAGTGGAGAAGAAAAAATTAAATGAGTAGTGAAAATATGTCAAACAATATTTTAAAATCACAGTCTAAGAACTGTAAATCCATTAAGGAATACCAACATACAGAAAGAGTTTTTGAAACAAGCAACATATGAAATTTTGGTAGTAATATAAATGCCTCTGGTGTAAATTGTATTTTATAAACACATGTTGCATGAAATAGTGTTTATTCCAAAACCCAAGGCTGAAAAATCCCAATTAAGTTACTGATAGACTACAAAAAATATTTAGTGCATATGTGTCTCAGTTTTCTTACATCTGAATAAAGACAGTGACTTTTCTCTATCCTGCATAGGTGTAATGAAAATTATATAATTTAAGTTATCATGAAGGTTTTGAGAACTATAACATCTTGAATTATATTTTCAATATAAAAGTGAGAAAGTAAAGGAGCTACTGTTTCATAGTCACAGTAATAATAAGTAATGTAGATTAAAATGAAACTGAAAACTAGTATTTCCTGAAAAATTTTTGTAAACTATCATGATTCATCTATTCATTTTAAAAGAATATATTTCAAATAAATAACAAATATATGCCATAGTGTAAGATGTTTGTTACAGTTCATGCAAAAGTCTTTGAAATTTCTGTTTTCTAAGTGAATCTGGGGCTGTTAAAATTTGAAAAATCATGAAAATACATGTTTTAAAAACACTTTTCAAAATAAGATATTTACATCCAGTATATCTGACAATTTTCATATAGTTTCAAATTCATACTTCAAGACCATTTGATTATTGATGTTTTACAAAGGGAATATTTTAATTGATTTTATAGTTTTTCTGCCCCCATTCCAATTATCATAGATGTCATCGAGAGGGGCACAAGTTATGGCTTTCCCACAGCTGGATTTCTATCTATTAAGCTTGATTAAGAAATTCAGATTCGGACTATGACTGACTGCAGTGAACTCAAGGAACGCATCTGAGCTGAAAAGTGCTGCTCAGGGTTTCCTTGCATTGTGCACTGGTTCTGCTTCAGATACTTCTGGGCTTGCACCTTTCACCTTCCACTACATCTTGTAATCACAGCATCGTTCCACGTGAAAAATTATCTTTGCAGGCTGAGAACTTTTCCTGTCCCTAAGGACTCTGAGTGCATAAAATGGAAACTCACAAAAATAATCAGAAAAAGAACATCGTTATCTAAAACTTTCTTCAAATTGTCAAGAAACTAATTTGGAGAATAAAAGATTAAAAAGATCATTTGAACATTGCAGTCTAATTTCATCCATATGCACGGAGACCAATTTATTGCTTGCCTCAATTTTGTCACTGTTGGTCTACTTGTTCCTAGTCTTTTAAATGCTGCAAAAATAAAGCTACCATATGGAAAATGTCTAGTTGTTTGTAATGAAGATTTTGTTTAATTTTGAGATATACTATATCAATTAGCTTTAACATGATACTAAGTCACAAAGCAAAATTATATGAAATTCTATATGTTGAAACTTCTGACTACAATCAGATCCTTACAACATTATTTTTCTAAACTCTATGGAGACAATGGTAGCTCATAATAATTTATTTTAAAATTGTTAAAAGAACAGATGGTGGTTTCATTTGTACACAAAACACTAAAATTTAAGTGTCTCTTCTATAATGGTCAATAGACTCTATTATTGCTAATAAAATAACATTCACAGTATTATTCTCTTATTGTACCTTTCACTTATAATAAAAAGCAATAGCAGCCTCTGCATTTGTGTATATGATTACAGTATTTCTAGAAATATACTTAAGAAGCATGTCTGGATGCCTGACTTGCCTGGCATTGGTTAAATTAAATTTCAGTAAGTCCTTTGTGTGTAGAGTCTAGTACACAAGATGTTTCCATGTTTTGGACAAATGAAAGAGAATCACTTCCTCCGACATTAGCTTTCAAATTTATAAACACATAATCAGCAAAAGGATCGCAACATGTAGAATCCCAGGACTTGTATACTAATTAATCTAGAAAATCCTGGGTTTCTTAACTTTCTGCAAGTAAGCAAGATAACTAATTTGAAGATTTTTGCATAAATAACACATGATCCATAATACACTGGTGGCTCATTACAGTAGCTGCTGATTTCTCAGTACTACAAAATAGTATTTATTTTAAGACTTCTTAATGACTTAGGAAAAGCATCACAACGTAAATTATACTATTTTCTGAAAATTTGCCACTCAATAGTATATTTGTATTAAATAGGCAGCACTTACTGATGTTGCAAGAATTGAGTGATGCGAAATAGCCTTCATTTCTGATATGTTGTACTTAGTATTGTTTAGGGTTTTTAACAAATTGTCTTCTAATCAATTGGTGAGTGTTTCATATAACTTTAATCTGATCAGTACTGATGATTTGGTCCTTAGCCAGGCAAATCAATGAGTTAGCAACTAAATTTATTTTCCTTCAGCAGAGTCTAGACTGGATCGAAGAGCCCTTGTGTTCAATCCTGCTAGTGAAAATTTGAAGAAAATATAACTGAACAGTTACATATTTCAGTTGCAGAAAACATTGAATAATCTGTATGCAGAGCAGGAATTATACACATAAACACATAAGTTTGCTAAATAATTTAAGTCTGTCTCAAGTAGGTAGTGCAGTGATATGACAATAGAAACCCCAAGTACCTTCAAAAATAATAGCTTCTGCATGGTCTAGAGTACAATAATCCCATATTCAAAAAATGTATTTCAAGTGTTCTTGGTTATAGCAATTCTATTACATTGATTGCCACATAGATAAATTAGATACAATGAAATAAAACAAGCTGGTATATTGTTCACAATATTAAAAAAAAATGTATACTTTGTGCTGAAAAAGAGGAAGGGGATAAAGGTGATAAGTGTTGAGCACATTTGTGCCCAGAATGTGCAAGATGATTGACTTGCAGGTTAAAAAGAAGTTAAGGGGCCCAGGAGATGGCTCACTGGAATAAGTGCTTCTCTCTCAAGTTCAAGGGCCCGAGTTCAATCTCCAGTTCTGCCAAAAAAAAGACAAACAAAAAAAAAACTTAAGTATATGTTGCAATTAAAATTGTGAAAATAGCCTGTCTTGTAAGAGCAAGGTCCTGAGTTCAATCCCTGGTACCATAATCAATCAAGCAGTCAATCAATTAAAATTATAAAAATAGAAAATCCTGAATGTACAAGGGGAATTCATTCTAAAAAGACAATAATGTATATAATACAATGCCTACATTGAACAATGCTGCATTATTATATATTTAAATTTTTATCAAAATCATAAATTTTATATTACATATTCTTATTATAGAAAACAATAAGAATTCAAGAAGAAACTATAGGAAGTAGATGATGGTGATGGTTTCAAGTATATACACAATAATTATATAAAAATAATCAAGTCTGTTAAATAAATATGTATAGAAATCTTGTATATCAATCATATTTTAAGGGACTGAATGTTTGTTATATGAATCAGAAAACATGCACAACTTATAAGCAGAAGACTGGCTTTCAGTACAAATTCACATATATGTTCTTTAAAAGGTTTTCATGATAATTCTTTTTTTCTTTTTTTTTTTTTTAACTTAAGTAGGTCACAGTCTGCAGGGTTTTGCTATGTAGATCAGACTCAGTGATTCTCCTGTTTTCAGCCTCCCAAACATTGGGATTAGAGGTGGGCACCACCACGCCCAGTCTCAATTGCTATCTCAGCATGCCTCTGGGACCGGGGCTGGCATGACACACCAGGGTTTGAACCCTGGCAGACACTCTCTGGCCAAAGCAGGCACTTTAGTCCACTGAGCTATCTGGCCAGCCCTTTTCATGGCAATTCCTATTGTTATTATTATGCATGAAACATAATAATTGATTGTTAATTTTTCTCTTTTTTTTTTTTTTTTTTTTTTTTTTTTGGTGGAACCAGGGATTGAACTCAGGACCTTGCACCAGTAAGGGAAGTGCTTATTCTACTGAGCCATCTCCTCAACCCCTAATTTTTCTCAATATACCTTAAAATGTTTTAGTTTCAGAGCAAACATTAGATATTAGAATCACATCTCGAGCACTAATACTGAAGGAATCAAACTTTCTCTGTATCTTCTCCCTGCAAGTGTGCCATACAGCATGCCAAATGATGGTGAAAAAGTTAAGAATTTTTAATGAAAACCACAGTCATACACAACACTTCTCAAATTCTTAGATACTTTCTTACTACACAATTTACTGGAAGGCTGCTATGTATTCATTAGGTTGTATGATTAGTTTGAAATCAAATATATATATATATATATATTTCCCAGAACTGGGGATTGAACTTATGTCCTTGTGCTTGCCACAGAAGCACTTATTCTACTGAGTTATTTCCCTGGCCCCAGAGCAAACATATATATAAAGAGTTTCTCAGCTATATTAGCAAAATCATTCTATTTATTGTCCTAGCAGTGCCTCTCACTCACAGGGTACATCTGACTCTTTGAAAATTTAATCACAGCGTTAAAATATTTGACATGTGCTCTCACAATACACATACATGTCTGTCAAAATCTACATAACCTGAAGTGAAATAATAATGAACAACAAGTTTCAGAATACAAATAACTGTGGTTGGAATTGAATAAGACATAGGGAAGGACCATAGGTTATGATCTTATTTTCTTTTTCCAGCTTTCAGATACACAAAACCTTTCTTTCCTCTATGTTTAAGACAGGGTCTACAGGGTCGGACTAAATAGATGGGACGCATAGCTATTCTGCTGTCAACCTCCCAAGTGCTTGGATTAAAGGTATGCGCCACCACACCCAGTCTCAATCCCCATCTGAGCTCGCCCCGGGGGCAGGGCCAGCATGGCACACTGGGATGGAACCCCAGCAGCTGCTCTCTGCCTAAGAGGGCGCTTCAGTCTACTGAGCTGTCAGGCCGGCCCTGAGATACACAAAACCTTTTGAATGGTCCGATACATAGGGAAGCAGACAGGCAGATACCTGAAAAACAGACTCATACACATAGGCATACATACATACATAAAGTCTTGCATAAAACGATGATTGTAAATCATGAAACAAAATTAACCCAGAATGAAGAACATATAATATACTTTATAAAAGGTGAAAAATAATAATTTAGATAATAAAAGTAATCATATTATAATACCTGCACAAGTTTCCAGAAAATAGCAATCAGATATTGTCTTTCCATACTGTTATATTCAATGATGATGTAGAAATAAGAAAATATAAATTTCTTTGTAATAAATATATTTATTACTTACTTGTACATTAACAAATGAACTTTCTCTCTATTCATAGATTGCTAATAATATTTGAGGCTTTGATTTTGCCTAATTTGTTTTTATGGGGAACCATAATTTATCATCAAGTTTTGGGGAGGGTAGCACATCTTAATATCTCCATCAGATCTTCTGACTCTACCAACTGGCAAGAAATCAATAAGGCAAACCGAAAATAAATGAGCGTCCAAGAATCAAACAGTGTCTATGTTACCCAAGCACTGCAGATGTATTTCCTGACCCATTCGGGAGATAAGTTTACCTTTGCTAAGGAGATGCACCATGCCATCCAAATGTATTATTACTAATAATTCACCACTTCTAGATTTCTGAACAATTCTTGAAAATGCGTCAATTTCTAAGGCAAATCCATCTTTGATTGAGGACATATATTTATCAGTTGAGAAATCAGTGACATCTTATTGTAAAATAATTAGCTGTTAGTGTGAACTAATATATTACGTTCTTAGAACTCAGTTAAGTTACCATAAACATGAAAAACAAACTCAATACAGAGTCCTGTCCAAAGGCACATTTCTACCTGTGTAAGTTTTTGTAGGTGCCTTTTGGGTGGCAGCCAACTCATTTCTCCTGATGACACTTTGACTTCTGGTCCTTTTCAATTCACACTTCAACAGGTTCTACTTGATTGAAGTACCCCCTCAATCCTGCACAAATGGAAATAACTCTCTTAATTAGAGTTCTCGGTAAGTGCCCGGAAGCCTTCCGTGAACACACCAATCATAAAGCTGCAAAAGGAAAGAGACTCAGAACACACACGCTGGTAATCTTTCACATTCACCTCCTCTGCTTCCTCCATCCTCTAAATCTGCTCCTGTCTGGCTGGTCTGCAAAAGTTCATACTCACATCCTGCATCATCGTAATATAGAGCAAAGCGGTGCTATTCACTCACCCATGAGAGTAATGACCATATTTTTAGAATTAATTTTAAGTTCTGCACTTGATAGCAATTGAATTAGGGCAAAGTGTTGTAAGTTACCCAAGGAAAAATAGTAAAGTTTACTAATTTAGTGAATCTTTTCAAAAAAGCAAATGTATTTCTGTCCATAAAAATTAGTTTACTAGCTATCTTATGAGTCCACAATGAGTTTACAGCATTAACATTTAGTTTTACACATGGTTTTCACTTTACAAAATGAGTCATGAGTATATGCAAAAAGTAAACCTCAGTATTTATAGAATCCACACTTAAAATTTTTATTGCATGGTGACATTTTATTCAGTAACTCTGGTGCTTGCAGGGCTCCGTCCTAGGTGTAAAGCACTGAGAAATTATTCTCAACCAGGCATACGTTCCCACCTGAGATCAACATGACACTCTTCATTGTCCCTCAAGTTCTTACTTACTGTGGACTTGTGTCCTTTCTTGCTGTGTTCAGCACCATGCTAGTGCATTTTTGTGCCTTTTGTTGTAAAATTTTATCTTTAAAATGAAGTTCACATGATTTTATTTTATTTAAATAATTTTATTGAGAAACAAATAGCAATGAGACAGTTCCAAAACCAATTAGTAAGACAGTTTCAATAATTCACATAATGCATAATGTTGTCTTCTTAGTGCTTATTCATAGTACAAGACGCAGACATTATATCCTGTCCAAACACTATTAGTACATTCTATTAGTACATTCATTGAGTTAAGGGAATGTAACTGTATATCTATCATAACTATTTTGAATATACAGATACAAAATGGTGCTTCATTTTTATGACCTTTTTGTTTAATTTTGTCAGAGATGGGTATTCCATTGCCATTTAAATATTGTAGGTGCATGAATTCAGCAAAATATTCCAATATAATGCAGTAATCCATAATAGTAGTGGGTTATCCATAGGACTGGCAATGTCAAAAGTTATAGACTTGAGACTTTTACAGCTCTCTTCACAAACCACAAAAGCAAGAAGAGCATGGGGCAGAGTACTTCAAGTCCTCTATGTAAACAAATTCCAGCCCAGACTACTGCACCATGCAAAGTTTCATGGAGAAGTGAAATACTTCCATGACAAAGAACAACCAAAGAATTGCACAAGATTTTAATCGTTGTTTTCCCCATTTCAAATGCCTACCATATGCATTATAGAGAAAAACATTTGTGCTAAGATCATTTAAATGTGAGTTATATTGTCACTGAGGAAAGGTTCACTATCAATGATTCTACAATAGATATTAAATGAGATATTTTAGAAACAGAAACAAACATCAAACAAGACTATCAAATGATTAATGGAAAAGATGGTGACCCAAACTTTAGTTTATGTAGGAAAATTCCTTAGTTATCACTAATTCAGTCTTCAATTTTACAGAAGGCAATTTCTAATTTGTCTTAAAACTATCTCATTGCTATTTGTTCTTCAATAAAAAAATAAAAATAAAAAAGAAGGCAATTTTAGAGGACAACTTGAATCAACAGTAATAAACCCTACTATTTGAGAGCTTACACACATGGGTCACCATGACATTCAATTCATGCATGCATCTTTGATTAAAAATATTACTTGCTTCTGTGAATTTTATTAATGTTATGCAATTCTTAACATTATTGACTAGTCAATTTTGTGGAACATGGAAAATGATTGCCCAATCAAAATTTGACAGTGTTTCTCAACTTTAGGACATGTATGAAATATGTACTCTCCTCTTTTATAAGATTTCATTCTGTAGCACACTTAATGTGTACTGATTAAATCAATAAGAATATCTTATTCGTATATTGTGAAACAGTATCTACACTTATAAAAATGTCAAGTGTACCTTCAGTTTTCTAAATTAGGAACTTAATGCATCACCTGATTCTTAAGGTCTCCATTAATGAGCTTTCAAATAAGCAAGCTAGAAAGAACTTGGAGTTGAAAATTTTAAAAACAAGTCTCTCTCAAATACTTGCTCATAATGGAAGACTCTGTTAGTACTAAAACAGACTTTTAAGTTAGTTATTTCTGCAAAAATGTTAAGAGCATCTGTATATCTTATTTATTTATTTATTTATTTTACAGAACATGGATGGAACTCAGGCCATTGCACTTTTCAGGCAAATGCATATTCTACTGAACCATCTCCCCAGCCCCAAATGTGCATGATTTTAAATGTGAATACAAATGTGTTCTTTAATCCATACATTTAGGGAAAGACAGGAAAGACATCGATCAATAAATTGGTCAGTGTCTTAAAACAGAAGAGTACAAAAACTGTGGCTTCTAACCTTGAATGTTATCCCAGTCCTGAAAGATAAGTTTATTTAAGATTTTTATCTTCTCTGTCAGTTTTTTACTTTTTAAGAATGGAAAGAAATATACTTCTTCTGCTTGAACCAGAGAAAGAGTGTAAGATAATGTTTTTAAGTATTTCTCGACCATCTGATCATTCCTTTTGTTGGATAGCATTCAACGTCAAATTCAGTTATTTTTCTATATTAGCACATGTCTCCCTCAGGGACTGCCCAGCGTGTATAGTCATTTAAACAGAGAAAATTTAATGTAGCCAATTATTAATTAACAGTTACAGATTAAATAGAAGGGGTTTAAAGGACCTGATGTATACCTGAACAGCAAATACAGGGAGAAACCAGTTCAGTTGAGGCTGAAACAAACAATAAAAGAAAGAGGAAAAAGGGAAAAAGTTTTCTGAATCTAGTCGTAATTTCAGGTTAGAGTTTGTTGAAGATGTGTGATCACTTCCGAATGGGGAAATCCCCAAGGGGTACCAAGGGGTACCAGACAGTGTTACTCAGATCAAGTAGAAAAGTTACAGCTGGCATGCTGAGTGGGTTAACATGAAATTCTTCACAAAAAGGACCAGAGGCTCCCTACCAATTCCTGCAAGTTACCAACTGAAGGAACAGTGAAACACTGCTGTGAACAAACAAAAAGTTGTCGGAACACCACTGCTGAGAAAATGTTGGGTCTTGTGGTTTTTTCAATGGATGCTATCTGTAACACAAAATGAAAGACAGGACAGGTAAGTGGAGAAGCAGAAGGTAGCAAAGGATAGAAGCCCCCTCATTATGTTTTAAATTTGTTTGATTAATTAATATTTGCTATAGGTATTTTTAATGGGTAAGATTTAAGTTTCTGTAGTTGCACAGAAAAAAAGGCTAGACTTAAAGTCTATTACAGTATTGCAAACAATAAGTATTAGCAATAATTATTATTGCTAAAAATAAGAATATAAAGTTTTGACTCCGTGAATGAACTCAGAAAATATTGAATCCAGAAATACTGAAACAGACTGTATCAATGAAAATACGTGTTTACACACAAAACCTCTTCCTTTTAATTGTAAGGTAACCTTGCTGTTACCACTTGATAAGCATGGAGGCAACATCACATAAATATTCTGCTAAAAAATAAATGATTAACCATTAAACAAAGTTTAGAAAATTTTCAAAAATTTAGAAAATTTAATTTTATATTTTGGATTATGGTCTGTTTGTCCCAGATTTATATGTATGGAGTTCTTCATTTCAAAAGAAAATAATTTCATATTTATGCAGATTTTTCTATTATATAACTAATTTCCTGCTTGTTTGAGTTTTATTTTACTAGTACACAGGCATACTCTTTGTGGGGAGTGTGTATGTGTATAGAATATATCTCTATTCTTTGTTCATCCCTTCGCCCCACACACACTTCTTCCTCTAAATCTCAATCACTTTTGCATTAAGAAAGATCCATCCCCTACTTATTATCTCTTTTTTTGTTTTGTTCTTTACTTATAGCTTGCATTTCTCATATAAGAGAAACTATGTGATACTGGGCATGGTGGCACAGGCTTGCTTTATAAATTTGCTATACATCGAATGATGAGAAAATACTAAATATTTATTGTAACTACAGAAGAAGTAGTATTTTTAACCTAATTATTCTTCTCTTAAGCAATGTTATAATTTTTTTCTTTCATTGTATAAAATCAAAGTAAATCCAGGGTCAAGTGTTAACCATTTTAGTGCCTATGATCAAATATAATCAGTTTAACTTTAATGTTAAGACTCACTTAAACATTACTTTAAAGAATAAATTTAATAGAATGAGGACTAAATATTTAGTGTCTTACAAATTTATAGCAATTTTGTATTTTGTTTTGTGTGTATTCAGGTGTGTGTGTGTGTGTGTGTGTGTGTGTGTGTGTGTGTGTGTGTGTGAGATCAAAAAAGAAGCTGCAAAATGGGACAGGCTCCCAGGTCCAGTAGAATCACCCTGCTGCTTGGTGCAAATGAATCTACCCAGCTATTTCATCCAGTTCAGGTGTCTGCCTGTCTCTCATGGAGGTGAAGAGGAAAAGGCCCTCCTGTGGAGTAAAAAAATTGTCCAGTCAAACAGGTCTTCTCGTTGTAATAATGCTACCATATTCTGCACAATTTATGGAAAATGTATTAACAGGTATGTTTTTAATTTACATATAAAAATTAAAAATTCATTCAATGTACACATAACTCATGCAATGTGTTTTAGTATAATCCTTAATAAATACAGTAGTTGTCCAAACTAAGAAACTTAATGTTTTATTAATAATAGAGCCAAGTAATCTTGTTGATTCACATGTCTTACTCTTTTGTGAAACAAATAGTCATGCAAATCCACTTTAATGACTTAGAGATGAATCAAAGTATGTAATTAATGAGTTTGTATCATTAAAACGATGTCTTCATTTTCTCATATATAAGAAGTAAAAATATCAAAATCTTCCCAACAAATATATCTATGTCATACCGAATTAAAATGTCAAATTTAATCTCAAATAATGAATTCCATAGTGCAATAGCATTTTTCTAATTTATTTTAATACTTTCACTGATGTACTAACTGGGAGATACACTGACACATATTTATGAATTATTGTGCCCTTTATCTTAGTCTTACTATATTGTGTAAATTTATTTTCTCATTACACATACTTTCTGTTTTAGTGTTAAAAGTTTCATGTTAAAGTTTCTTTCCCTAATTTTATTTTTAGTCTTTTATCTACATATTTAGCACGGGATCTTGTTACACAGCTCAGACTTACAGTGACCCTCCTGTCTAGACTCCCCAGCACGGGGACTGTGAGTATGCTTCCCATGCTCAGTTTCAGCGGGCAGCTCTGCAGCACGGCATGAGTACCAGGGATCGAGCCATGGTGCTTGCACTTGCCAGGCTGAAAATGTCTGGCTGCTGACAAAACAAATCAAGAAGAGCCCGATTAACTGACAAACACTCTGTATTCATGAGGTGAAGGTTCATAGAGCAAAGATGTAAATTCTCCCCAAAATGGTTTTAGGTTCAATGCAGTTTCTACCCAATAATACACAGTATTTAAATCCATTTAGAAAAACTATTTCAAGTGAGCAAGTGGATGTAGTGGCACATCGCTGTAGACCTAGCACTAGGGAGGCAGAAAACAGGAGGATCACTGCACATCGGAGCTGCATAGTGAGACCCTGCGCAAAAACAAAGCAAAAACTTAAAGTAGGAGCAGATTCCTTTCTTCTTTCTTTCTTTTTCTTCCTTCCTTCCTTCCTTCCTTCCTTCCTTCCTTCCTTCCTTCCTTCCTTCCTTCCTTCCTTCCTTCCTTCCTTCCTTCCTTCCTTTCTTTCTTTCTTCTTTCTTTCTTTCTCTTTCATTCTTTCTTTCTCTTTCTCTCTTTCTTTCTTTCTCTTTCTTTCTTTCTTCTTTCTTTCTTTCTTTCTTTCTTTCTTTCTTTCTTT
>PVKA01009562.1:9205-68018 GCA_004027165.1 Ctenomys sociabilis | reverse complement strand
AAGGGAAGAAGGGAGAAGACATTTGACTGAGTGATCTCACCGAGGAATCCTAGAATCCTTGCAATTTTGAGCATCAATCGATAACTCTCAGAATGCTGCTGAGCACCAGCGTCTGGGCAACGTTTGGCTCCCACTGGCTGAGCGAAAGCTCTGCTTTTTAAAACCGTGTGGAGTGACTGAAATCCAACTGCGAGCCACCCCGGCCATGGGGGTGGGATTGATGTGCGGTTGGCGGGGTCTCCCCTGGGGATCTCAGAGTGCTGAAGTCTGTTAAATACCAGAATTCTCATCAACATGATCCGAGCCAATCAATGACTCACACCGGGTCAATATGTGGGCACTTCTGCGGTAATAGGGCTGATTGAACTGATTTTAGGAATGTGGAAATCCATAGTGCCGCGGGGGCTGATGGGCTGACCTTCGCCTCCAAGTCCAAGCACTCGGCAGCGGTCCTGCCACAGCTGCCAGCACCTGGGAGCCGAGGGACAGCCTCCCGGGAGAAGCGCACGCTCCCTCCTGGGGCCTGGCGTCGGCGGGCTGGCCGGCGCTGCCCCAGCGTCCTCCCCCTCCTTCGCCTTCAGCAGGCTCGGCTGTAAATGGAGAGGGCTGGACAAGGTCAGAGGTTTGCACCACGAGGGCGCACTAGGGCGCTGGGACAATTCCACACAACCTCGGGCTCCTGCCCCATCAATGAAGTCCGAAGGGCTGGGCCCGACCCCGGTGTCAGTCTTTTCTAAACCACACTAGGGATCCACCCTGCCCACAGCGACAGACAGGCTGGGACCAGGTCCGCTCTCCCACCTGTTTTAGCTCTGGATCGCCGCCACGCTTAGATGACACAGATGCATCATCCTGTAGATCTGAGCCTCCCTGCGCTGAAACAGAGGTGTCAGCAGGGCCGTGGTCCTCCTGGGCGCCGCGGAGGAATCCATCGCTTTTCCTGTCCCGGCTTGTTTTGCTTAGCTCATGTTTGCTGTCTTCCGTCTTCAAAGCCAGCAAGGTCGTTCCAAGCCCTTCCCACACTGCCATCTTTCTGGCACCCCCCACCCCACTCCCACGCCCCCACCCGACCCCTCACCCCAGTCTTCTCTTTCACTTTTAAGGATGCTCTACCTAACCTTGGGCTGACCTGCGTGATCCAAGGTAACCTCCTCCTTTTTTGGTACATATACATGTATGTATGTACTTCTGTTATGATACTGGGAATTAAACCCAGAGCCTTTGCACTAAGCTACATCCGCAGCCGTTTTTCTGTTTTTATTTTGAGACAGGGTCTCATTGATGAGTCTGCGCCCATGTGAAAATCTGCCAAGTCATCATGGCTGAAAGCCAGCATGGCATGGGGTCCAGACAATAATGTGTCACTCCAAGAATTCCTGTGTCCTTGTCCTTCCCCTCCTTCTCCCCTCCTCCTCTCTGCCTCTTCCTCCTCCTTCTTCCTATTCTAACCTCAGTTTCCTGTTTCCTTTTCATGCGCCTGCCAACAATTCCCCGATCAGCTCTTGATGTCACTTAAATGGCCCATGTAGACTCCACCCCCAGCCCAACCTCATAAATAACCCGTGGCCCTACCTCCACCTCCGAAGGTTCTTGCCTTCTTCTGCTGCACTCAGGTGCCCACAATCAAGGCATCTTTGATCTCTATCCTTTCCCTCCTTCACACCATACAAAGAAAAATCTTATACTCACTGAGTAACTAAGTTACCCAAACTGGGCTTGATCTTGCAGTTTTCCCGCCTTGGCCTCCCAGAGTTCTTAGATCACAGGGGTGCTCCACCATGTCCTATTGCATCTCCTGATTTTAAAAGCAGCTAATGTTTTTAACTTCAGCTTCTCGTTGCCATGCAGGATAACACTTCACTGGCTCCAGAGGTAGGACGTGGACATCTTTAAGGGACCATTTTCTGCCTGTTAAATCTAAATTTAAATCTAAACCATTTGAGGGGAGGAATAGAAAGCAGGAGCTTTCAGACATTGAACAAAGACAGCCTAGTACTTTCAGCACTGAGGAAAGGGAAACCAAAGAAGTTAGAGCAGAGCTGTGCCTAGACTCGGATTTGGCAGAGGTTCACAAGACTCAAGTGGATGGTGTAGTCTCCATGAGCCGAGAAGACAGAGATTAGAGTGTGGGAAAGCTGAGACTGCTGGACTCTGTGGGCAGAGGGCAAGGAGGAAGAAATCTGCAGAGAGAGGTGTGTGGCCTAGGGAGGGTGCCCCGAGTCTTTACTGAACAGGATGCGATGCCTGTGTAAGGAGATCCTCCGGTCAGCCAGGCAAAGAATAATTCCCGGAGAGGAGAACCACCTGGGAACCAGGAGCTGAACAAATCCTAAAGCTCAGAAGTGTTGCGAGACAGCTGAGTGCTGACCTAAGAATGGAGTGATGGTGTGAAACCCTGCAGGCCTTCAGGGAGACCCCAGCCTGGGCACAGGGAGACTCGTGCACTGGCCTAACTTATCAGAGAGCTAAGCCAGGGGAAGGGGCAAAGCATGCTCTTTAAACGCTTAAAAACGAGTCTCCAAAGCTCACGGTGATGAGAATAGAAGCTAACATAACAGTGCATTTTATGAAAGGAAAAAAGCCCAGCTCCTCAACAGCTCCATATGCATGATGCCCAGGATCCAGTTAAAAGTCACCAGAAAAATGTAACCCAATCCCTTCTGATAGAGTAAATCTCTAGAATCAAGCCCAGAAATGGCAGAGGTGGTGTGATTAGCACAAAGGGACTTGAATGCAGCTGTTACGAGTATTTTTGAGATGACAGGAAAACAGAAGCAAAGGAAAGAGAAAAAAATGGCGAGTGGGGGGAGCCCTAGCATATCTAGACCCAAAACTTACAATATCTAAAATGAAAAGTTTGCCACACAGGCTTAAGGGTAGCTTAGACACTGCAGAAACATAAACAAAATTGAAGGCAAGACAAACTGTACAAAAAGATTTTTAAAAGCTAATAAATTAAACGGAACCTCAGTGACGTGTAAGACAGTATTAAATGGCCTGCTGTTGTGGAGGGGGAAGTAATCTGTGGTTCAATTTCTGCACATAATATTTGTGTGTCTAAAATTGGGTAAAGATTTCTTTAAACCAACTCCCACTTCTCCGGTGGACACTAGCAGGGTGCTCTGGGGCTCACTTCAGGCCTAGCCCTGCCCCCCTGAGGACAGCGTGAGATCCCAGACATTAAGGGCTCACACCCATAATACTCCCCAATTTTAGGTGCCAATTACAAACCCAAGTTGTGATCTTTGCTCCTGACCAACGGCCTATAAAAGGGTGTTCCCATGACCCCCGTCTTTGGCTTCAACTGATTTCCTAAAGCAGCCCATAGAGCTTAAGGAAACACTTGCCTTACCTTCACTTGCTTTTTTTTTTTTTACAAAGAATATTTTGAAGACTAAAAATGAACAACAGACAGATGAAGTGATACAGGTGAGGTTCAGAAATTCCAAGTATAGGAATTTCTGTCCCTATAAATTTGGGGTGCCATCCCCATACATGGGCATATGTCCTCCAATGTGAAAATTTTCCAGGTCCCGTCCTTCTAGAATTTTATGGAAGCTTCATTTTGTGGGAAAGACTGATAACATCACCAGCCACTCGTCAACAACTCGGTCTTGTGACCAACCCCCTCCTGGAGGCCAAGGAGTGGATCACTGCTTGGTTTCCTGGTAACCTGGTCACTGTTTGGCACCCCCAGCTCCGGACTGCCTATAGCCCTTTAGAAATCCTCACCTCATTAACATAAATGCAGGTGTGGCTTCAGGGCACATGGTCAGGCACGTGGTCTGAATCACAGAAAAAGCCACCTTCTGATTTGCTATTGGAGCTGTTTCAGAAACTGAGGACAGAATCAGAGCTTTTCACAGAAGATAGACTTGGTGCTCTAGACACTCAGGAAATGGCAAGGGTCTTCAGGAGCTGTGGGCCACAAACCATGGACAAAACCATGTGTTTTCCTTTTTTTCAGAACATCACAACCACATTATCTAATTGGGAATCTCTAACGAAAAGGGAGGGAATGCAAAAATTATTTGAAGAGAGATAGCTGAAAATTTTCTAAATTGTACTTAAAATATAAGGTGACAGATTTAAAAACTCAATGTACTGCAAGGCAGGATAAATATACAGATGAGCATATCACTGCATTTCCTAATCAAGTTTGTGAAAACCCATGATAAAGACATAAAACTTAAGCATAGTCAAAGAAAAACTGCAACCCATGCAGGGAGCTTAAATAAAAATATATTAAAGACTACTCAACGGAAACTATGCAAGCCAGAAGACAGTGGAACAGTAATGCCAATGGATAGAGACGGGGGTATGAAAGACTGCTACTCTAGAATTCGATAGCCAGTGGAAGTATCTCTTGAAATAAACGTGAAATAAAGAATTTTTGGAAGCTGAGGAAATGTTATCAGTAGTAGACTTGCATCATATGAGTTCTTAAATAAATTTCTTCTGGCTAAAGAAAAATATCAGATAGATGTCATGTCTATGCAAATGAGCTCAGAGTACCAGAAGTTCCAAATACAAGAGTAGATTTTTACATAACTATGTGTTTGCAAATTTCTCACTTTCTTTAAAAAGTAATTGACTGCTTACTGTGACAATAACAATGTGTTATGGGATTTATAATATATGCCATACTAAAGTTGGTAGCAAGACCAGCATAAAGGACAGAGAAGAAATTATGTTATACTAAGATTCTTACACCACACATAAAGTTATATGATATTAATAGAAGGCAGGCTGGGGACCTAGCTCAGTGGTACAGCACCTGCCTGGCAAGCACAAGATCCTGAGTTTGATTCCCTGTACCAACAAAAACAGAAAGTAGCTTTTTATTAGGTAAGGCATACTTTACATTGTAGAGCAATTCTAAAGCATTACATAAAAATGTATATCTATAAAGCTTAAACAAAATATGGAGTGGAACCCTAAAATATAATGAATTTATACAAAATAAGGTAGTGAAACAAATAGCAGATGAAAAAACTAAGAAATAAATAATAAGATAGCGTATTTAATTCAATCTATGAATAATGGCGTTAAATGAAAATTATCTAAACATTCTAATTCAAAAGCATGAGATGTACAGATAAGATCAAAACAGGAAGATCCAATTATAAGGTATCACTAAGAAGTACATGGAATAGAAAGACAGAATGATTTAAAAGTAACGGATAGAGTAAAATATCTTGTTATGAACACTAGTTATACAAATTTTACTGAATATATTCACGTAAAATAAAGTAAACTTCATAAAGGAATACTTAAGAGATTAAAAGGGGAGCCATCCAGATAGCTCAGCAGATTCAAGCACCTGCTTATACAGATGCAGGGGCCCGGGGTTTGATCCCCAGGCCTGCCATACCAACCTTGCCCCCGGGTTGCACTGAGACAAGGATTGAGATGGGCCTAGGAGTGCACACCTATGATCCCGACTCTTGGGAGGCTGAAAACAGGAGAATCACTGCAAGTCTGACCTAGTAGTGAGACCCTGTAGACCCTATAGACCTTGCACCAGATACAAAGCAAAAGAGAGATAAAAAGGAACATTGCACAATGAAAAAAAGCATGAACTCATAAAAAAACAAAACACTGGTACATGCTTATAACATAATAATTACATTCATACAAATACAAAAAGCAAACTGTAAGTGTTCACACTACCAATAACAGAACTTCAAAGTACACACATAAAAATCTAACAGAACTGAAAGGAGAAATGAACAGATCCAAAATTATATTGCAGACAAGTAGACAGAAAATCAATAAGGATACGGAGGATTTGTGTTTAACTAAACGGGACTTCACGGCACGCTCGCCCAACAGCCACAAAATGCACGTGGTTTTCTAGGGTGCCAAGCAGACCGGATTCTCGGTGTGGTACTGGAGCTGGGTCACCCCTGCTCACAAAACTGTGCACATTCTTTTTCAACATCACTGCAGCTGGGAGCATCATGTTGATACAAACGCAGGGCAAGGAGGTGAAGCAGAGTCCTGCCATGGCTCTCAGGTTGCCCCATGTCCCCCGAGGCTCCCAGGAGGTCGGCTTCCTAAGACTCTTCCTGTTGAGACTCTGGAAACTTTTACTACCACATGGAAGCTGTTCAGTGGCACCCAGCCCTCGAAGGAGGGACACCCTGCTAGGGACACCCTGCTAGGAACAAACCTTAGAAATCTAGAACAGCCCTGACTCCCCATTAGCACCAGAGACACTGGGGCCCAGAGATTCTTCCTAAGTCACACAATAGCTTCAAGGCAAAGCCAGAGCTCCAGCCAGCATCACGTTTGGGGACAGAAGGGACAGGGCACAGTAGGGAAGAGTGCCGCTGTCACCACCCAACGCAAACAGATCCTAGCATCACCCAGTGTCTCCTTTTGATTATGAACATTTTGAAAGCTGCTGAAAGGTAGAAAGTATAATTAATACCCATCTAACTGTCACCGAGATTGAACAGCCATTCAAATCCTGCCCTTCTTGCTTCATCATTCTTTTTTTCT
This sequence comes from Ctenomys sociabilis, assembly GCA_004027165.1. Lineage (NCBI taxonomy): Eukaryota > Metazoa > Chordata > Mammalia > Rodentia > Ctenomyidae > Ctenomys > Ctenomys sociabilis. Next base: position 61,511 of record PVKA01009562.1, on the reverse strand, counting down.
GCTGAAATATTGTAAAGCAAATTACAAAAAGCATGACATCTCATACCTAAAAGCTTCAGAAAGCACTTCTCAAAAAAAAAAAAAAAGCACATTCCCATGTAATTATAATGAAAGTGCCTAAAAACTAACAATAAGTCCTTAACATGAAATGCCCGGGATTCATAGACAGCAGATAAAGCTGGCGCCCCCAGTGCCCCTCTCTCCTGGCCCTCACTGGCCACCAGTGTAGTGCAGGCAGCAGTGCTTTAAAGGCCAGTGCTTCCACCCTCACAGGCCTGCATTTCTCTTGGAGGCCAAGCTGAGAACAAGATTCTGTTCCCCTGGATGGAGCAGCAGCCCTCAGCCAATGAATGACGCAGGAGCTGATTGATGACTTCTTGGAGAGACCCAGATGTGTAGTTCTTGGTCACTATGAGAAGCTGTGCACCTGAACTCCACAGCGCGCAGTGGGGATCCACTCAGCAGCAGAGCTAAGATTCCCTCTTCCTGATACAAACTGCTAAGGAAACACCTCACACCCAAATCTTGTCTCAGCATCTACTCTGCAGGCCCCCAAACTAAGACAGTATTTAACCCTTTCCAGTTATCTCAGTCACCATACATTTGCAACAGGCCTGAGCCAAGACACGTCAGCCTTACTGTCACATGTTCTCTGGTGGGCAGGGGTATCAGACAGAGGACACGAAAAGACACTTTCAGCTCTGCCACATGGCAGGGGCTGGTGACTGGACTTCTCTTGCTTTGGCCCACTTAGCTTCTTGTCCTTCTCCTGGAGGGCCAATGCCTGGCTCTCTGCTCCTGGCCTGGCCATGGGGGTTCAGAAAGGACACATGTCTCTGCTGAATCGCAGAGTGTCAATACCATTGTTGCATCAAAACCATTGGAAAGAGTTTTGCTTCCAGTGAGAGCTGCATACCTGGCAAGATGTGAGCCTGGAGATACCACAGGCCATTTCGGCCACGAAGAGGGACAGCCAGCCTGCGAAGGAAATCAGCGTAGTGGTAGGGAAGGTGAGAGATGGTACACTGCACTCGGGTCCAGCCATCCCTGACTTCTTCCATGTGAGGACATTCACTGCTTTGTGGTTTAAACCCATAGATATGGGTTTCTCTCACTCTCCGATGCAGTGTTGGCCAATATCAGACTCAGTGAGTCCTCCTTTGACTATAAATCCTTGAGTACCCACTTCTACAGCCCTGCTCATGTGGTACCCAAGACCAAAACTGATAATTAATACAGACAGGAGTAGAAAGAAAAAGCAGATAGAATTCACTCTTTCACCATCTCCCCTCTTGGTATCCAGAATGACCCTTGGATGCCTATCACTTTGCTTTTCAGGACAACACAGCCTTGACCTCTGAGGCTACTAGAATTATCATTTCAACATCTGTGGATGCCTGCAGGGCTATAATGCATAGCAGTCTAAGCCATGTAGGGTCTGGACTCGTGTGTTGCAGTATGAGGCTGAGGATCAGTCCAGCCCACCAGCTAACATCCTCCTCCCTTGAATAAAAGATTACATGAGGTGTGAATGCCATACACTGATGACCCCGGCAGCCTCACAAAGGTCCCCATAGGGATACCCTAGATTCCTCTGGCAGAAACACAGGCCCTGCTGGTGAAGCCCTTGCTCCAGTGCCAGGCATTGTGCCAGGCACCCCATGTACACAGCATGATGTCTCCTCAATGGTGTCTAGATCGGAAAGAAACTTCATAGTTCTTATCAGACAACTAAGGAAACCAAGGCCCAAAGATGTGCAGGAGTTGCAGAGGACATGAACCACTGATCATGGAGCTGGTGATCAATTTCAGACCTAAAAAACGTGTTTAGTCTATAGTACCTCTATCTTGTCCTCTGCTCAGTGGGATTCAGTAAATACGTATAGGTGGACAGAATCTGGGTGGTCAGCACACCATCCATGTGGCTAGTGTGCTGGGAAGCAAGGGTCCGGTCCACATCCACACATCCAGCATGACCAGGGCTCTGGGCTTCCCACACCAGGTGAGGTCAGAGCAGGCGCTGGGTCCCAGGTGATGGCCATGGTTAAGGGTTGTTGGCAGCTGTGTCTTGGGGAGCTAGGTAAGACAGAAATGAGTGTGATACTTCTCTGACTCAGACTAGAGTGGAGGGAACAGGCCTACTAGATCCTGAAAGAAAGTGACTGGCTTTCTTCTCCCCAGGGACAATGAAGAAATAGGAAGGGACACCAGAGGAAGCTGTAGTGCTGCCTACATCAGCAAAGCATTTTCTTTCTGTTCACATTGGCCACTCAGGACAGCCTTCCTGGGTGCCCACCTTCCTGGGCACCAGGAGCCTGAGTGTGTGCCATGGAGTCAATCACTGCTATACTGGGGCAATAAGGTGCAGCATCCTTCATTACTATTTCCATCCTATGACATGATCAGGACTCTGGGCTTCCTACACCACCCTCTCAATTGCGGAGCTGGTACAGAGTCCCCAAGGCAGCACCACAGAGCTCCAAGGACAGGGAGTCCAGGGCTATCTACTGCCAATGGCGATAGTCCTAGTCTGGGCCAGGGGACCACGCAAGAGTGACTCCCCCAGCACTGTGGTGGGTTCTGGGATAGCTCTGCACTGGGAGGTCTATACAACTCATGCCTGGAATTACTCAGCTGGCTATGGAGAAGGATGTTCACCTCTGTGTCCACATCTAAAAACGGGGATGGTTGGGTTGTCTCCCCATCTCCTCATGATGGTTTGATGGATATAAACAATGCATATAAAGTGCTTGCTCTGGTACTTAAAATGTTAGTTCACATACTGTTTGCTGTTTGCATTCTTACCCTCATCCAAATGCAGATTTTCCCTCAAAGATCCATTCATTTCACCTGACTCAGGAGACCTAATTGCTTAGTGCCTGCGTTCCAAAAGAGCCTTCGAGAAACACTCTCTGCAGGTTCTTCCACACATGAAACAAAGGATAAGACCCAGAGAGATGTGAACACTTAAGAAGGTCACACAGGGGCAAGTCCAGAGCCCGGAGGAGCCAAGTCCACCCAGGCCCCCCGTCCACCTGCCCTCAGTGCTGCATCTCATGTGATGCATGTGGCAAGTTCAACAAGAATTTGGGAGCATTAAAAAAAACAAAAAATAAATAAAAAAAGATTGATTTTGATGTTTTGAGGCTTTGTGAAACCAGCAATTTTAATCAATTTTTCAAAATTGCTAATTTCATCCATCCAAGAAACTCACACAAACAGAAGGGCTGATTGAAATTTAAATGGTGGCTGGCTCGTTAGCTGCAGGCACCAGGCTGGGTGTTTTCCTATGCAAGTCTGCAACTGTGTCCTGGCCTGGCAGCTATAGGAGGCAATCTCCACGAGGCACTCGAGGCATTAAGAATGCAGCAGCCGGAATGAGAAGCAACAACACAAAATGATAAAACAAAGACAGATCATTATTAGCACCAACATAATGTGTTCCTGTGTCCTCCGATCTCATTTAGAGCCAGGCCCCGTTGTCTATTGAAACTGTAATTAGGCTGATAGGAACCAGGGGATTAAAGTAACTTTCTCCCTCAGCACCACTGCCGCCACCCCCCCACCCCCATTGCAGGGATTTCAAATGAGCAAGATGGGGGTGGAAATAAACCTGAGAGTGGTTTAATATTCTAGGCTGCAGCTCGGGACAACGAGGGCTGACAAACACTGCCTGCTCCCCGCCCAAGGGAGGCTGCGTGGAAGGGTAAGCCGGCACCATCTGCCCCGCCCTGCAGACCTGCATCTTGGTCTTGGCGCCTCCGTCTCTGTGCACCCTGCATCCATCCATCGCCGGCTTCCCTCCACCTCTGCCCAGCACCCCTAACGCCTGGGGCACTGGAGCACGCCCCTCCATGGCCCCCGAGTGCTACCTGAGGTGCTGTTTTCCTACCTCCCTCGGGCTCTGCGAGGCCACCAGGTGACCACTCTCACCACACAGCTGATCTCGTTCCTTGCTCTATAAATCTGTGTCCAATGTCTGGCCCAGAGAATAAAAACAAACACTTGTGAGACACTGAGCTTCCTTCCCCTTTCCCCTGCTGCCTCTCTGGTCCTTGCTGCCCCAGGCTCAGGGCCCAAGAGTGACAGGCACATGCCTAGACACCCCTGCTCCTCTACTTGGCATGGAACTCCACATCCCCCAGGCTGCCTCTCTGGCCCCTTCTTGGCAAATCCTCTTTGGAACCTTCTCCAGATGTGCCCTATCAGCTCTCCTCAGAGCTGTGGCCTCAGTGTTAGTGCCCATGGTGACCATCCACTAGACTACAAGCTCTGCAAGGGGAGGGGCCAGACCACATCTGTCCTCATATCGTGGACTCCAGTGTTTGGCTGGAGAGTAGAATTGAAATTCATGTCAGCGCTGATCAACTGGCAGGTGTGTTTGGGATTTCAGGGAAGGCAGCTCTTACCTTGGCTCCCTCTGCCTGCTTTTGCTAGTGAGGCTTCCAGCGTGGAGTGGGTATGAGTGTATCTGCATGTGTGTGCACACGCATATGCGTGACTGGGCTGGGTGCACACAGGTGAGCACAGCCAGACTCGGGGCGGGCAGGGTTCTCACTTCCTGGCCAAGGCATGGATGCAAGGGGAGGACCTGGGCCAGGGGAGCAGCTCAGCTCTCACCACATCTGTACCCCGACCACCCACCACTGCCACATTTGGTGTGGCTTCATCTGGTCTCTACAGTTCCAAGATCCCAGGTACCTCAAGAGCTGATTCAAAAGTGTGTGACAGTCACACCATCACCAAAGATGGGGGATGTGCCGAGCATCCGACACTTCCCTTCCTGGGCCTCCGTTTCCCCTCCTGTGAAATCTGATGGAAGAGTTTATGGGAATGGGGCTGTGCAGCTCTCCCATTGTGACTTGCGAATGTCCCTTCAGGATGCAACTGCCAGTTCTATCACCTGGGCCTTCAGGAGAAGGCTTAGCCTTGGGACAGGCTTTGTGGCTGCTAGTGGTAAACTTGGCCTAAAGGAGGATCCACCAGTACATGACTTCTGCACCCCTGAAGTGGCTGCCGAGGGACCAGGCCATGAGAGAAGCTGCAAATAAACTGCAAGCCCACCTGCTTGGGCCTGCTATGCCTACGCCCAGAGAGACCTCAGCTAGGCCCCCTGTAGCTTTTGTTCTACTGCACAAAACAACTTAGCATCTTTGAGAGTGGCAGGGGTAGCAGAAAGCAGCTGAGAACACTTGGCTCACTTTCCTGTCTTCCTTCTAACAGATAGAATTGTTTTGCTCAGACACAGAGCCTCGGATACAATCGCGTGTGTGGTTTCTGCGCGTGGCTGAACATTTCCATGTTGTGAATATGGCCACGTGGGCCAATGGGGGGTGGGGCAGCATCAGAAGGCGACTCCACGGAAATTGAGTAGTGGTGAGGTCACGTGGGCACGTGTGTCAGCGTGAGTGTGGCGTACACAAGTGTGCCCTGTGAATGTCCCACCTGTGTGTTCCTGTGGGTGAGTACAGACTTGTGTGAGTGGGAAATGGAGCTACCAGCACGCTCTCAGGTAAGAGTGCGTGTGCCGCACAGGGCGTGTAGTGACCTTGCTTCCTAAGCCTGATAAAGCCTCTTGGCCCTATTCCAAAAGCCAGGAAGGTTCCCAGACCTTCGCCACATGAAACCATCCTCACTGACACTCCCCTGTGCCTTCACACCATAAATATCAGAGAAGTACCGCACACAGAGGTCCCCGCTGGTCCTCCGCTTCCTGCCTGCGCCCAGCGGACACTCTGCTGTATCTTCCTCAGAGGCATGATGGTTAGCTTTGCACAGAGGCAGGCCAACCAGAGACAGCTTCTTCAGCTGCAGACGCCCGGGCCCAGAGCCAGTGCCTGGTGTACAGCAGGTGCTCGGCCCCAGTAGCTTTGGTCGTCAGGCAGCGTTAATGCCCACGCCTCCGGTGCTTGGCCAAGCAGCCTCTGGCAGGGTCGCCAGCCCCAGCTCCCCACCTTCAGTCTCGCATCCTGCATGCCCCATTAGCCACACAGCACCCCGAAGTACAGCAGGAATGCTGCCTGTGCCGTTTCCTCTGCTAACTGGCTTGGTGACAGCTTCTTGGCTGGAGCAGAGCTCCAGGTCTACATATGTCAAGAATATGTGCTGCAGGCTTCCGCCTCAACATGGAAGGAAATAATGGCCTTTCCTGTATCCACAACCTGAGAGCTGCTTCCTAGGAGCCCTGCCCAGCAAGCCACAAAGAAACCTCATCCTGGACAAGTCCAGCTGGTCTGGACCTCTTCTTCTCTTGGCCTTGGACACCTGTCTCTGCATCCCTACCTGGTGACTGCTGGCCTTTGTGGACACACCCCACCAACAAGGACTTCGACCTCTAGCCAAGCTAATAAACTTTGCAGTGCTTTCTCGCAACCAGGCTGAGTAGGGCCCTGGGAATGAGATGGTAAGAAAAACCAGAGCCACACCCCAAGGGACAGACACCAAGTGGGAAGCACCAGCTCTCATTCTGGTGAGGTTAGGGATCGCCCACCTCACCGTGTGAACCCTAGTTTGTCAGCCTGCCTTCAGCCAAGGCAAGGCCATGATCGGCCAGGTGGCCAGCTGTGGTCAGAGTCCCACGGCCCTCTCCCCACTGTGCCGCAGTCTGGCCTTCTTTCCTCCCAGCATCCAGGGGCTTGGGAGAGCTGTGCAGCATCACTGCAGTATTGGCCACTTGCAACCCTGTCTGTCCAAGAGCAAGCTTATCTTCCTAGACAGCCAGAGATGGGGGTCTCGGGGTCTCCCGGAGCTCTGACAGCACTTGGACCCTTCACAGATATGAATTCAAGGCTTAAGTGGGTGTATTCCTAAGTCACACCGCTAACGGGGTCCCAGGCATGACTTTGCATCTGCCCTGTGGTTCTGGGGTCCTAAGTGAGGCCAGGTTGCAGGGCAGCCTGCTCAGGAGGCCAAGCAAACAGCATGTCTTCATGGGCGGTGCCATCACTGAGAACGCCCTAGAAGGTATCCCATTTACAAGGCCCACATCTGTGATCTTCATTTCTCATTTCGATGATCGCCATCACTGCTGCATCTGCCCTGGGAGCTTAGCCTGTGCTCAGGTGTTCCAGGTGGAAAGAAGGCAACTGAAGACAAGGGAGATGTTCAATTAATATTAAACCATTCTGGGGGAGAAAAAACCCTCAAATGTGAGAAGACTCATAAGATGCAGTTTGTGTCTTGCTCCCATTATGTATCCAACGTAGGGTGATGGGGGGCAGCTCTGATCCACAACGCAGTCCCTTGGGGCCCCGGGCTGACAGCAGCTGTGTCATCCTGTACCGGTGCCATCTGGAGCCCACGGCAGCTGTAGCAGGGGAAGGGAGCTGTGAAGGAGGCCTCCTGCCAGCTCTTAACTGCCTTGGCCAGGAGGTGACACATGCCACTTCTGCTGGGTCTAGAGCTACTCACACAGCCCCCGCCATCCAGCAAGGGACCTAGAGCTGCGGAGGGCATGCAGGAGGACTGGCGAGCATTTCCTGTCTCTGTTGCAGACAGGATGGGCTCCAGAATGGGAAGAAAAGCCATTGGAGAGGAGAAACTGGCCCATGTGAGTGTGTATAACCCTGGTGGCCAGCGCTGAAGGCTTCAGGAGGGAGAGGTTGGTGAGGGTGGTAAAAGTAGTCAGGGAGGCACTCCAGAAGATTGGTCGAGAAAGAGGTATCATTTAGTACTGAAGAGGGTGCAGGCAGCATCTATTTTTTAAAAGATATATTGATGTATTGATTCAGTACAGGGTCTCACTATGCAGCTTGGGCTCATAGTGATCCTCCTGCTCAGCCTCCCCAGCCCTGGGATTACAGGTGTGCCCCACCACCCAGGTTTCAGTGGCTGGCACTGTGTGGGGCCAGCTCAGCACGCGGGACTAGGGATGGAACCCAGGTCATTGTGCCTGCCAAGCAGGCACTTGGATCACCAAGATATCTCCCCAGCCCAGCAGCATCTGTCCCATGAGTCTCTGAAAAGGGTAGAAAAGGGAAGAAGGAAGCGTGGAAGGGAGGGAATCTGGCAGGTCCGTGGAGGCCAGAGAACGAGGCCCTCAGGAGATGCCTTGGGAGCAAGGTATGGAAGACTGCAAGTCAGGATGAGAGAATCATTTTGGGAAGGTAACATCCTCCAGGCCAGACTGGAGAGGGGCTGGGAGCAGGGACACATTGAAGGGCTCTGCTGGGAACCTGGATGAAGACATAAAGGCAGAAGAAAGAAGGGCACCAACTGGGGGTCAGACAGGAACGACATTGTGAGGGAGCCAGCCAGTCCAAAGACAATGGCTCTGCTGGTGACGGAAGTGCAACTGAGCCCAGTAGGCCTGCCCGCCTGCCCTGTAAGAGCACCGAAGAAATTACAGCACTCAGCTGGATGGGAGGGGCTGCGGGATGGCCATGGGAAAGGAGAGGACCTGAGTCACCCTGAAGTCGTTTTCTTGGCTCTACTTTGGCATCCTGTCATGGGGGCCAGAGCAGCTGGTTCTGCCTTATGAAAGAAGCTGAGTGGCCCTGACCCTCCCTGCCACTTGACAGCACATAGGGGCACAGGATCTGCCTCTCCAGAGCATCCCTCTCCCCGGCATGGAGGGATAGCTGGCACTGAGGGATGGGCTCGGAGCCAGGGAAGGGGGCCTTACCAGGCTGGGCAAAGCTAGATTCCAGAGGGCAGAGCAGAGCAGGTCCCTCCTCTGCAGAGGTGACAGAAACCCTCCAATGCCAACCCTTGGGCTTCAGCCTGAGGAATTATAGAGAGGAGACAAAGAGGCCATGGTGTCACAGCAAGGACGAACTGAGAATGTGCACTTACAAGGCAGCTGGCATGGGCTGCTATGGTCTCCCCGGCTGACTGGCACCCTACCCCTAGTGCTATAGGCCAGAGGCTGAAATGTCTAATGATCAAACTTGTTGACCAGTGGAACAGAGCATCGTAGGAGCAGGATGAGGGGCCCCATCACTAGAAATTGAAGACAGCCCTCACGTATCCACATGATATAAAAAGGCCCATTCCCAGACCACACCACAAGCTTAACAGTGATGACACAGAATTCATTGTTTAGAATCTTAGACCATACAAGTCTGCACCTTGCCACTGAATCTGAGTTTTCCTAGTGCCTTGTCACTGCCAACCCTGCAAAAGCCCTCAGTCCCAGGCAAACAGAGACAAGGTAACCCTACCTTGTAGACCCCATGAGGACATAAAGTCCTTTGGTGTTGGGGTAACTCCATGGTTTGTATTTATGATGTCCATGCATTACCATTCTTTGTTATAAAAACTAAGGTTAGGTTATTTTAAGGATTGAATTTGGAGAAATGAGTAGATTCAAAGTTGTCCATCTAGGAGCACCATCCTGACCGACATATGTTCTAATAAGTTTGTTTCCAGGGAACTAAAAGAGATTAAAATATAATGGGGATGCCAGAATGCTACATTACTGGGAGCTGCAATCTGTGACCGACATGGATAACTGATCAATGGTGAATTACTTCTGAGTGTTTTCGCCTACGAAGACACAAGCACCACCACCTACGATGGATTCTTACCAAAAGAACTGAGTCTGAATGTAAAATTTGGATCTAATCTTGAATATAAGGAAATATGAAAGATGAAGGGACCAGCTGGATGTCAACACAGGAATGAAGTCAACCAAATCCTAATGGGCGATGTTCCAGGGGACAATAGACTCACATCTTTCATCAAGGCTAAAGCATGAGAAATCAAAGGGGCTGGAGAAGCCTGTTCTATTAGAGCCACGACACCTACCCGAAAGAGAGGGCTAGGGTTGGAGCTGGTGCTCACTGGTAGCACGCATGCTTAGCTAGATGCGCGAGGACCAGGGTTCAGACCCCAAACCCTAACCCAAATCAAAGGAAAGGGCTGACTTTGGATTTGAGTCAGACAAAAGAACGTAAGCAGCAAGGGATGGGATTTTTCCTTGAATGGCAAAATAGCATCTGAGTACAGATTAGGCTGGTTGACATACTCTGAAGGACGAGCATTTGCCACACTGCCTGGCGAGAACAGGAGCTGTTCCCACCCACGTGCGCGTTCCGTGCTCTGTGATCTCCACAACTTCAGGATGGCTTTGCTCTCTGTCCCATGAGCTCAGCTCCGCACTTGATGGGCATCCTCTGCAGACCTCGTAGGGCTCTCCACCCACTCCTACTCCACATCGCATCCTGGGCTCCCTGCACTCCACATACTTGGATTCCTCTCACTGTTGCAGGGGTCTCCCTGCACTGTACCTTCAGGCTATCTATTTGGGGTTTCTTTACCTGTGCTGTAACCTAGAAACTCTTGCCAAGATAATGTGGGCAGCTCTGGGCCTCCCTCGACCTGTTTCTCTTCTCTCTGATGTACTAATATTCTGTTTCTATGTTCATCTTAAAATCTGTGTTTTCTTATGTTCTATCTCCTAATGGCCACTATTGATGCCCTATGCTCCCTACTGGCACCTCCCTGGAGGGGAAAGGCTTCCCTTATGGGGCCCACTGCTCCCTGTTGCCCCTAAGGGAAGGCTTTCCCCTTGCTTTCTGCAGGTGGGCCCAGCAGGAAAGATAGTGTCTGTTCCAGAGACAGAACCCACTCCTGAGGCCCTGAGTGGTGGCACAGCCTGCTGGCTGGTGATGTTTCCCCAAAGCTCCAGCCTCAGCGCCTGCACTTCTGGAGCAGAGCCTGCCTGGCTGGGAGGAGACACATCCCCGCATTTCCACTGGGCCTGCAGAGCTGGCACCAGCCATGCTATCTGTGAGTTTCCATCAGCATTCACTCCTGTTATCAACACTATATAAAATAAACATTTGTCTGACTTGAAGATTTTGGCTTTCATGGACTGTTTCCCATCTGTCCCTTTTCTCCGTCCCTCTGCCCCTTTGCCGACTGTCACCCTGCTGCTGCCTCCACCCCAGGGCCATTCCCACCCTCCTGATACCCACGTGCACACACACACCAACACTGTGCTTTCGGGTTTGGGCCACACCTGTAGCCTCCCGCCTGTGTCCTCATTTCTTTGCCGTCACCCGCACCTCATGGCTCTTTCCCGAATAGCTTCCAATGCTGGCACCAAGCACCAGAATTTCAATTCCAACTCTGCTCTGCTCTGTGGGACTTTGGACAAGGTGCAGAAAGCCCCTAAGCTGTTGTCTCCTCTGAGCCATAAATTCCTGCCAGGTATGAGGACACGTGGGCAGAGAATGTCTCAGCCTCTTCCTGCTGTCCACCACAGGTGACAACCAGGTGAGCCGATGCCAGAGGAAGTTCAGGGCAAGCAGCACTGAGGAGGAGTCCAGGGGCCTGAGCTCCAGCCTGGCCTTGCTGCTCCATGACAGTATGGACCTCAGCAAGTCATTCCCATCCCCAAGACTCCAGCCACCAACCTGCCAAGCAGAAACCAAGGTCCCCACACTGCTGGATTAGAGGCCAGGCTTAAAGGGCTCACAGGGTCCTGGATGTACGTGCTTAGGCAAGAGAGGACTCCCTGGGAAAGCAGACTCTGGCCTGGGGTCTTCCCAGGACCCAGCACACACCACCGACTGGCCCAATCTGGCTGATGCAAGAACAGGGTAGACACCCAGCTCCTAACTATGTGTTTCTAGTCATCAAAGTAGTCCGTGTTTACTTTAGAAAATTAGAAAGGTATGGCAGATGAGTATATTAAGGAAAATGAAAATGGTCCATAATCTCTTCACCCTGAGATAGCTAAGAAGCCTTAGTTGATTTTGTTTGTTGATATAAACACAATACACACACACACACACACACACACACACACATCCCTCAGTATCTTTTGAAATCATGGTTATGTGCAGCATGATGACATTTCAGTTGCTTATGGCCTGTATATGGGACAGTGGCCTCCTAAGACTACTAAGTGTCACCTTGGAACGTCATCACCACGTGGGGTATCCATGCCACAAAAGCCCTTAACATGCATTTCTCCAACTGCACTCCAGTTGTTCAGTGAAGCCTGCCTGCATATACAGGAAGGAAAACAGTGGCGAGATTTCTATAAGCCACATTGGGATAGACACAAAACATGTAATTGTCTTTACTTTCCTTCCATCGAATTTCAACTCCTTCTTGAGCCCGTTTTTCCCAAGAACAGAAATTCTAGTCCAACCCATCCCACGCACATGCAGTCACTTCAAGTTTTTCCCTGGTAGATGCAGTTGTCAACTTAGGCTGTGTGACTGTTCTTCCTCTGTTTTGTCTTCCCTAAAAGCTGGTCGAAGTCACTGGGGAAGCCGGGCTGCGGGACTTCAGCAGGGGTTGAGAGAAGGCACCCAGGCAGATATCCTGCACTGTGCTCAGCTGAGGGCACTGTCCCTCCTGGCCCAGGCAGCTCAGTGTACTCTGTGGCACCCCGTGGCACCTCCCTTACAGCCACACTCTCCTTCAGAGACCACCACATCACTCAACCTTCAACTAATGCACACCATACCCCCAGAAACCAGGCCTACTGCTCCTGGCCACACAGGGCTGTGGGAGTTGCCAAGAGCTGTGGGGCAGAGCAGGAGGAGGTGCCTGTGCCATAGCCACATTCCTATCCCCGGAACAAACCACCTAACATTCCAGCCTCAAAGGAATGAAAGTTTGTTGAGGCTCGCGGTCACAGTGGATTCAGTCCGTGGTCGACTGGCTCCAAGACAGAAACAGCAGAGCAGAATACACTGGTGGGGGTGATGCCAGGGGGGGCTCATGGCAGGATGACAGGAAGCAGAGCACGAAGGGAGGGTCCGGGAGAGAGCCACAGCACATGCTTCCAGGTCACAACACACTGACCCACTTCTTCCAACAAGACCCTACCTCACAACAGCACACTCGGCTGTGAGCTCCTCAGCTGCGCACATTTCTGCAGTGACCTAACACTTGCCACAAGCCTCAACTCTGTGGGCATCATAGACCTAAGCCACAGTGACAGCCAAGTGCTGCCACCAGTGAATTTCCTGTCTATCTCCCTCCACCCCTGACTATTTGCTAATCATAACAGCATTACATGGTGCTTGCGTAGGCAGGCACTGTTCCAGGAACTTCATGCCTGACACGCCTTGCTTCTTCACCACAGCCCTGCCACATAGCATCCTAAGTCCTGCCACCCCAGGTGCAATCCAGAGCCCACCCTCTGGTCATGACCCTGAGCGGTAGCTTACCCCAGTGACATAAATGCCCATGGAATCCGGCTCTCCCATTTAAGACAATCCCAGTGGATCATTTGTCAAGTTGGGCCCCTGAGGAGGCCCCCAGGAAGGGTCAAAGTCCTGGAGATACAGTCTTTTGCCTCCCTACAGTGCCCATAGGTATGAGGCACCCACTGCCCATCAGGGGCTGAGGGGTCTACAGACCGAAATGAGGCCCGGTCCCACCCTGACAAGTCCATGCCTCTGGAGATGAGCCAGACACAGAGACAAATGTGCTTTCCTGGTAAAGTGGGGCAGGCTGGTCCCTGGGTCACACTTGCAAGGCTGGTGTGCAGATGAGCATTAGATAGCTCATGTGAGTGCTTGGCAGAGCGCCAGCCTGGGCACGGGGTAAATGTCAGCTATTAATGGTGTTCTAAAATGTCACCACCCCAGCAACCCTGAGCAAAGGAGGAGGGCCATGCTCTCTGAACAGGCCACTTGAGGGGTAAGAAAGAAACAGGCGGGTCTAGTGGGAGCCACAAGCAGGTGGTCACACCCAGCTCTGTCGTGACAGGCTGGAGAGCCCTATCAGTCTGCCACCATACCCAAAGTCTCACTGTCATACCCATCTCCTCTTCTGAGCTGTCACATTCTGGGAGGCAGCCCATGGAGCACCCCAGTGACACCATTATCTAGGGGTGCAGAGCAGCTCTTGGACTCTGCTACTGTGTGGCTGAGGGAAGGGAACCTGGAACCCAGAGCTTTCCTGGCCAAACACATGCCCCCCCATGCTCCCCCTTTATCAGAATAACCGCAGACATCCTGAGAACCCGAGATCTGAACGAGCTGTGGACCTGGCCCTCCAGGATCTCAGGCCTAGGAGTGCTAGAGGAACCATGGGGTCCCCTCCCACAGTGCTTTGTTCTGTCCCTTACTGCCTTGTGTCCTGGGACTGAGGGGCTCAGGGCAGGGGGATGTCATATCCTCCAAGGTAGGCTTTAAGGGGGCCCAACGGGGAAAACACTCAGAGCCAAGGCCCATGGAAGGTCAGTGGGGATGAGAACGGGGATGGTGAGAAGCTCAGCTGGAGCCAGGCAGAAAGTGAGAAGCAGCTTGCTAAAAAGCAGCCCTGTCGCATCAAGTAAAAGAGGACCTGTCAGGGTGCAGTTTTGTCAGAGGCTTCCCTAGACAGAGGGCAGGCACCCAGGATGCCACCTCTCACTCCACCTCTGCTGTCCACAGATGGCTCTGCACATCACAGAAGGGCTCAGCAGAGTGCCCGCCTATGCATGGGGTAAATGTCAGCTATTAATGGTGTTCTACAATGTCACCACCCCCATGACCCTGAGCAAAGGAGAGCCCTTAGCAGGTTCTCCCACCCCAGGCCACCCAACCACCCAGCACACAGATTTCGAATCACTTGTGTGCAGCCTCATACAACCTACAGGCCCCTCCTAGGCCCCCTGCCTGGCACCTGAACACTTCTTGCGCAACCTGGCTGCACAGCCCTGTCTGGCATCTGTGAGGGGCACCTGCACAGAGCTGGCCTGTCCTGCCTCTGTAAGAAGATTCCCCTCCCATGGGGCAAGGCGAGGCCTAGACAGAAATGGAGAGATGGGAGCACCAGGACTCTCTAACCCACGCTCAGGAGCTCCCCTACCTGGGTTCAAATCCAGCTCAGCGAGAAGGACTGAGTGACCCGGCAGGGCCTGACCCCTTGCTGTACTTCAGTTATCTCATCCTTGTGTGGGTTTTTGTTTTGCTGGCTGTGCAGGAGATGATGCCCAAGGCCTGCCATGTGCCAGGGAAGCATGCATCACACAGCTACACACCCGCCTTGGCCGGAGTCCTCCCTGTGGGTTCCCTTCTGAAGAGCCTCACAGAGCCCCCAAGCCTGTCCCTCACAATGTGCAGCAGTAGGTTCTGGGCTTGGGTGGGGGGAGCACCATCCCTGCACCCATTTCACAGCTGCAACCAGGCCAACAGAGGCCAGCAGCTGGGACTCCTTGTACCCTGATGAAGCCATCTTCCAGCTATTGCCAAGGGAAAAGCATCAGAACAGCTGGAGTCCTGCCAGGCCCTGAGGCTGATCCTACTTGGCACCAGCCCCTGGGAAAGAAAGCTGCAGAGTGTGGGCTGTTCCCAGAAACGAGACCAAGTGGCTGAGGGCTTCTGATAAGGCCTGTCTGCTTCCCAAGCTGCCGGCAGCCTGAAGCTACACTGGCCAAGTGGGGAAGAGGGCACAGTGGTGGTAGGTCCCGTCCCATGGGGAGAGGCCACTTGCGGCCCCCGCCAGCCATGCTCAAGCCATCAGGGAGGTTCAGGCAGGCTCCATGCCCAGATGCCAGCAGCTTGCAGGCCCTGGCCAAGGCACATCCGGGACAGGCACTCTGTGCGGCAAGGTGCCCACCCATGTGCAGGGTCCGTTCCCACACCCCAGCCCGGTCCTCAGCATCGCTGAGTAAGAAAGCTGGATGTAGATCCATGTCCTCATTTGACACTGGAAGAAAGGGAGGCTCAGAGCTGGAAGGCAAACTGCTGAAGGAGACAGTGAGTGGTGTGGCAGGACTCAGCCACCCCCTAAGCCACCCCGCTCCCACCGCCACCCCTGGGCCTTCTTTCTTCTCTTTCTCTCTGACCCCTCCAGCTCACCAGACCTGGTGTTAAGGCCCATGAGGGCCTTATGTAATCAGCTAGAGGTGGCATGAACAGATCAGGCACCCACGAAGGGTCCGAGGAACCAAGAGTTCCAGTCCGGGGTCAGTGCCGAGCATCTGTGTGCTCCCAGGCATGGTTCTCTCACCTCTGATTCATCTCCTCCGCTGTCGCTTAGAGTTGGCTCCAGGCCCCAACCACCCAAACAGGGCCGTAGCAACGAGTGAAGCTGCCCAGGTCTGGCCACAGTAACTGAGACTCAGCGTTCACAACCAGGGTGGCCACCGATGGGTCAGAACCGACTGAGGCACAAAGACCCAAGGCAAAGCCCACCCTGTCCTTAGGTCTGAGTGGACGCAGTGATACGCAGAAGGTCACCGTCATGATCTGAGAGTAGGTACAAAGTGCAGGGAGGGGACCCAGCAGTGCACGAACTGCATGCCCACAGAGAGGGGGGCCACGGGTGGGCCAGGTGATCCACAGAGAGGGGAGCCATGGGTAGGCCAGGCGATCCACGGGTGGGCCAGGCTCTAGCAGACAGGGTGAGAACCCTGTGGTGCATTTTTGTCCACAGGGGAGAGCCAGGGCTGCTCTGGAACAAAGACATGACACCCCCAGAAGTGAACCATCTTTCTGCCTGAAAGGGGGGCACCCTGGTACACTGGCTTCTTCTAGACTCATTGTAGGGGGCTAGGGTGCCCTGCTCAAAGCAGCCCCACAAAGAGCTAGCTATGTCGGAGGTAGAGAACCACTGAATCTGTGAAAGTCATTGAATAGGGAGGCCCAGCCCAAGTCCCTCCTCTCCCTGTGGCCCAGGCCCATTTGGCAGTCATTTAATGATGCAGGAGAGTTTACAGGCTGCAAGGCCCAGCCTAGAAGCTTGAGACCCTCTGCACCCCCACCACCGTATCCAGATGGCCAGGTGGGGTCAATCAAGTGTGCTATGAGCAGCCCCAGCTAGGCCCTTCCAGTCCTCTCTAGGTGGAAAGCAGGTCTGTTTCCAGTGCTTTGATGCTTTTAGAGATCTCTAGGCCCTGGGGTGGTGCATTGCTCAGGCAGTTCATTGGCCTTTTGGCATGTCACTCATCACTGCTCAGCAATGACCTGAGAGGATCCCACGAGGGAGAGATGGCAGCTGGCAGGGATGCTGCACTGCAGCAAGGAGCCAGGCTTCCCAGGCTGGTGGAAGAAGAGAGAAGTGGAGACAAACCTACAGTGAGAATGCTGCCCCAGAGCTGCGGAAGCCCAGTTCTAGACTTCTCTGCCTGGCAGCATTAGTGCAGAAACCTTTGCCCAAGCATAGGGGCAGCTTTGTCGGACCAGCAGTTCCCCAGCCAGCCTTGCCAAAAGGTGTCCCTAGCACTGGATTCAGGTATCCCGATCAGTGACCTGGGTCTATTTGAGCATCTTTCTCTCCTCACCCACATGCTCCAGCCAGCCCTTCCCCAAATCTTGCTGAGTTCCCTTGGTCTTTTGATTCCCTTGCCATCCTCGGAGATCCCTCGCTGGGCTTGGTGCACAGACTCTGAGAAGGACCAGCATCTCCACCTTGCTTACCCCCCAGCCTCTGGCTATTTCTGTGTGCGTCCTATAACCCATCTACCACTGCCCACTTCCTGCAGGACTTGGGAAGAGCCCCTGTGAGCAGGGGCTGTGTTTATTTTGTTTGCCCCTGGATCTTTCAAACAGCACTGTGCCTAGCACCATAGATACTCAATAAATATCTGTGGATGTATGAAAGGAAGGAGGGAAAGAGAAAAAGAGAGGAGCAAAGTCTCTTGCCTTGGAAAAGCTAAACAACAGAAAAAGCAAGGTGACAGGAGGCTGGGATTTGGAGGAAATGCCAGGAGCAAAAAGCATTGTCCCCCCTGGTCCTTCTCAGAGTTTGGGCACCAAGCCCAGTGAGGGATCTCTGAGGTCACCTGGTCTTTCCTCTCCTGTGATTGTCCTCTCTATGAAGAACAGATGGGCACTTGTGTTTTCTGTTCATCCTACCTCTAGAACACTAGAGGCACCATATGCATTAGCCAGATTTTTCTCACTGTAACAAAATATTGGACATAAACAGCTCAGAGGAAGAGAAGTTTGGCTTGTGGTTTCAGAGGCTTCAGCTCATGGTCCACTGGCTCCATTTCTTTCACATCCAGGCAGAATCAGGATGGCAGATGGGTATGGAAGAGGAGAGCTGCCCACCTGAGGGCGGCCAGGGAGTAGAGAAAGAGGCCAACCAGAGAAGAAGGGGCTGGGGATCAGATCTACACCCCAGGGCTGCACTCCCATGATCCACTCTGTTCAATGGGGTCTCCCGCATCCTGTTTCTCTCGCCTTCCCAAGATGACACCAAATTATGATCTCATCAACGGATTAATTCCTAATGAAGTTCCAGACAGTCACTCCCCCAAAGCCCATTGGCTAACCTGAGATCTGAGGGACAGTTTACATTCAAACCATAACACTGACCATCAGGACCGCCGTACTAAGACTCCTCTGCCTCCCCAGGAGTGGGATACCCCAAAGAGGAGCCTTAGGCGAGAGGGCCAAGCCTAGACCCACACAGGCTGCCTGGCATCCTGAGGATGGAAACTTCTCCAGCCCCTTAGACCTCCTTCCCAAGGACCACTGCGGTTGCTACATTAGGAAGCAGCCCCCCTTCTCTGCCCCCCCACCCCGACTGCTGCTCTGGCCTTACGCGACGTGGTTAATGCCACGCCTTGAGTTTGGAGCCGAGAACTAAACACAGTCTCCCAGGAGCTTTGTTAGGAAGCTGGCCAAGCAGAAGAGAAGAATGAGCAGGCACATCACTGCCAGGGACAGACTCCGCTTGTGAGATGAACAGACATCCTCCGGAGATGTCACAGGGCCAGCAGCAGTGGGCGGGGTTCATCCCAGGTGCCATGCCAGGTGTCTCCAACACAGCGTCAGGCTCCACCTGGAGGAGTCTGGGCTGCTTGGGTCACCCTCTTCCTGTGCCCCTGCAGATCCTCTGCCTCACACCCTTCCCCCCATCACAACTAACTCTCGGGGGAGAACTTGAACCTCTTGGTGGATCATCACTCCACAGGGGTCAGCATTGGCAAGATCCAGGACTTCACAAAAGTGGCAAAGCAATAACAAGGGGGTTGTGGGCATTGCCCAATGGCTGGAGAGACCTGCCCAGGATGTGTGAGGACGCCATTACTCTGAGAGATAACTCCCCTTTTTCAGCTTTATCATTCTCTTGCTCACCTATATCACTGGGCCTTTCTGGCATCAATGTCTTATCTATAACATGGGACAATACTTGCACTCTCATTGAGTTGCTATGAAGACCAAATGCAGCAAGAAGGTCCCCCATCTGCCACAGAGTGGGTGTGCCATTGCTGTTTCTTTCCTTCCTTCCATGTTCCAGCATTTTCCGTGGAGGCCCGGGCAAAGAAGGGAATAAATGGGGTGTGGGGAAGGTATTGTATCTAAGCATTTGAACCTTGGTTTTTCCCCACAACTTAAGGAAACTAGACCTTGAAACCCTCCTGTGCCACCTTGCCCCAGGCAAGTCTGAAAGTTGGCGAGAGCATCTCAGACACTGAAGCTCTGTCATAAAGACAGGCTCCCACCCCACCCCCGGTCCTTTGCTCCAAATCCTAAGAAATCACCAGCCTCCTGCAGTACTTCTCCAGAGACAGGGAGGCAGTCCACGGGCACTGGCCTTTGGGCAGCCAGTGGCCCCAAGTCCGACCTTCTGCTGACCTCTTGCCACCACAGAGCGCTGTGATGTGAAGCAGCCGTGTGTCTCACCTTGTGCATCTGTGACGTGACCGAGCTCCGTGGCAGCTCATCCTCCAGATGTCCCTTGAGATGGGCTGGGAGGAAAGTCACTGGGAGCTGGGACTGGCCTGAGCCTCCCAGATGGCTGGCTCATGATGCTTGGCTGTCCCCTGAGGACAAGGCTGAGGCTGTCCACCAGCGTGCTTGTCTGCCACAGCACTTGTCCACCAGAAGTTACACAGAGCCTCTCCATACCGCGTGGCCATCTCCTAGCGTGGTGTCTGCTTCCCAAGGTGCCCAAGTGGAAGCTTGCAGGGCTTCTCGGGAACTAATCTGGAAGTCTCACAATGTCACCTTCACCAGATTCTATTTGTCAAGCAGGCCAGGTTCAATCAAGGTACAAGGAAGAAAAGCTCACCTATTAATGGGATGGGGGGAGTGTGTGCCAGGCTGGCAACCTGTAGGCATCTCCAGAAAATGCAGCCTTGCTGACATACACCGGCCTTTCCAGGAGAGGGACCTGTGCCCAAGCGGGAGGGGAACAAGCACTGCTGCAGGAACCAGACCTACCTGGGCCTTCCCTGTGGGCCCACCAGCAAAAGGCAGCTATCCTCTACACTGGTAGAGCTGCAGCCGAGTCCCCTCAGGTTGCTGGGAGCTGCCCATCTGCTTAGGGTCCAAGGTTCTCATCAAATAAGCACTCACTGGGCACTGCACCTACTTGGCCATTCATGACCTGTTCACTAAAGATCTGTCCATGTTGGCTAGAAAGGAGTCCACCATGGCAGGGAGAAAAGGGTTTAGTGGAAGGCACACGTGGACTTGGACAGGCACAAATGTTGTGTGGCACAGTGGTCCCTGGGGGGGCGGATCTAATGAGGTGTGGCAAGGAAAGGGATCTGCTCTGATAGGGAAAGAGAGGCCAGGGAAGCTTCTCAGTCTTCCAACCCAGCCCACAAAGAAGGAGGTGAGCAGGAAGAGAGACCCCCAGTGCAGCCGCGGGTGAAGAAGGCTGCCTAGCAAGGGCAGGCTCGGGCATGGGGTGCCAGTGTGAAAGGCAGCTGGGACACAAAGCAGGAACCTGAAGGCTATGAGAAATGCTAGCTTCTATACACAGGGAGCCTCTGACTGCAGAGTCATATCTCTTCTAACCGCTGAGATCTGATCTGACATGGTCAGATTCACCTTCGAGCAAGGCAGTGTGAGGGGAGGGAGGGTTAGAAAGAGCGGCCTAAGGAGAGCATGACAGTGTGGTTTTATTTTATTGTTTACCTGCTAGATTCCAAGCCTTGTTCCAAGCTCTTCTGGTACATAAACCAAATCCCGTCATGACAACTGTGTCCACAGAGGACTGTTGTCACCTCTGCTCTATACAGGAGACCCTGGGGCTCAGAGAAGGCCAGTTCCTCATCTAGTTGCCAAAAAAAAAAAAAAAATGTAGCAGCAGCTCTGAGAGCAGAACCGGGACATGGCTTGCCCTGTGGTGATTCTGATACAGGTGACAGACACACAGCAGGGCTCCAGAGAGAGGGACGAAGCAGGTGTGGCCGGCCTACCAATGAGTGCCCCGCGCCCGCAGGCAGTGACTGCCCAGAACTAGGAGAGCAGGCCAGCACGGAGCGCCCCCCACCGTCAGCGGCGTCCTTAGCCGCTGCTCTCCTGCAGCTCCACGGCAGCTGAGCCCTCCCACACCCAGGAGGAGGACCGTGATTGAGAGATAAGGTGCTGAGCTGCTGTGACAAGCGAGCTTCCCTGGGGACCAGTAAGACATGCAGGTGCATCTCACCCTGGCTGCCGCCGCGCACTGGGTCCAGGGACCCGGAACTGCGCCTGCTGCTCCGGGGCCCTCAGGTGCCTGCATCCCCTGCCCCTGCTGGGGGGGGGGGGGCAGCGAGGGAGACCCCGTGCTGGGAGGCTGGTGGCAGCAGAGTGGAAGGTGTCGCTTTGGAGCTCACTGGGTCTGTGGGAATTTCCTGGGGGGCTGGAGCAGGGAAAGGAAGGCAGATGCTGGATGGGAACAAGTTGCATTTCACAAGCAGTTAGCATAACTCTGTCCCCCAGGCACGGAGAGATGCGCTCCGCTCGCTGGCATCAGGAATTGGAGCAGCCCAACCTGTCATCTCATTAAATCTTCAATCGCTGTCCCAAGTGTCATGCGGCTCTGGCTGGCTCCCTGGTCTCCCACCCTGCACAACCCAACAGAACGGCCTCCTGATCAGCACACGGTGCCCCTGGCATTTAGCGCTCTGCTCCTCCACGGTCATGCCTCTGTGGTTCCAGTCGACCATGGCCGGAAAATATTAAGTGGAAAATTCCAGAAATAAATAATGCATACATTTTAAATTGTGCACCTGTTTGAGCAACAGGATGAAATCTCCCACTGTCCTCTCGCTTGCCCTGGACACAAACCATCACTTGGTCTTGGCATATCGGTGCTGAATATGCATCTGCCTGCTGGCTACATTCATCACATTCTTCTAGTCAGACACTGCACCCGACACCTGCAACTTCAAGTGACGGGTTTTCAGAGGATTCTTGGTTCACAGTTGGCTGGCTCTAAGGCGGAAGCGGCGTGGTGGGACCGCAACCCGGAAGCCCCCTCCAGCAGCACAGTCCACCATGAGCTCAACCGTGGATTCACTCCCAGATGGGAGTGGTGCTCCCGTGACCCAAAGCCCTTCCAAAAGCCTGCCTTGGACCACGGCCCGCCTCTGAGCACAGGAGACTTTTGATGGACCTTTTAGATCTGAACCACAGTAGCCAGTTGGCAGCATTCTCGGTACCTGTCAGCGCCTTGGTGTGTGTGTGTGTTCGGATAATCCTTATTTTACTTGACAGAGGCATCAAAGTATAAGAGCAGCATTGCCAGCAACACAGGCGGGCCAAAGAAAAGCCACCAAGTGCTTCCTTGAAGTGAAAAGGTAAAGGTTCTCAGTTTACAAAAAGAAAAAATACGGCCAACCAGATAGCTTAGTGGATTAAAGCATCTGCTTAGGCAGAACAGGGACCGGGTTCAATCCCCACTGTGTCATGCCAGCCCCACCCCCCGGGACACTCTGAGACAGCAACTGAGACTGGGCATGATGGCACGCGCCTATAATCCCAGCATCTGGGAGGCTGAAAACAGGCAGATCACTAGAGTCCGAACTATGCTTTCTGGTCACAGAAATCCTGGTCTACAGAGATCCTGTAGACCCTGTACTAAATGCATAAAATAAAAAAAGGAAAGGAAAAGAATGCCCACGAAGGTTAACGAGATCTGTGGTGAGAATGAGATGCCAGCATATTGCGTGATGCGTAGGGCTGGTGCTGGCAGCAACCCAGGCCTTCACTGGGGGTCGTGGCTCTCGGAGCTTCTGCTTTAGAGGAGGAGACCACCACAGTCAGTCTGCCCCACAGCAGGGCAGTGGCGGGGGAGCCAAGCAAGCGAGAAGAGGGCACTCAGCAAGTCCATGGCAGACTCAGATGTCAAACCCAGATCTACTGACCCCAAGAGCACCCCACTTTTCCCTCTGCTCCATCCCTCTCCTCCTCATGTCCCCAAAGGCCCCTTTTTGGGACCTCCCAGGAACTGTGCCTGATTACCAACTACGAGAGAGGCTCCATCCTACCTGAAGACACTGCCCACCAGGAGTCAGGCTCTGGGCAGCTGACAATGGAGGAAGTCACATCGCTGAGAGGTGCCCCCGTGTAGGGAAAGATGCGGAGGCAGAGCTTGGTAAGCTGTGGATCCCAAAGTTAGCTACTTTCTCTTTGCTAAGGCATTATGCCAGACACTTGCAATTTAAAGGAATTGGGGTTCATCTTGGCTTGTGGTTTTTTAAGGGTTCAGTCTATAGTCTTCTGCCTGTGACACAGGAGGGCCTGGGTTCAGGAAACCTGCTTGCTCACACCATGGTGCCAGAAAGCAGGGAGGAAGAGAGGAGCCAGGAAGGCCCGCCCCCGGGACCCGCCTCCTCTGCCTAGGCCCCACCCCCATTCGGTGCCTTCCCCTGTGGACCCCTGATCCAACGGCCTTCACCTCCGAGTACACAGTGCTTTGGGGCTCAGTCTCAGTGCACAGCATAGCACACTGTATACTTTGATCACACCACATAACTGCAAGCAGAGGAGGAGCTGGGAGAGGAGACAGACTGGGATTTGTATAGCTAAGCTCACCAAAGCAGAGGACAAATATATAAAAATGCAAGAAGCAAGTTCCAGAATCTTTCACAAAGATGTCTGTCCCCAAACTGAACCATGTTCTTAAACACTCTGGAAAAAAATGCTACTAGGCAGGTTCTCCCAGATCCATAGAGCCCCACCGTGGCACCAGTGGGGACCTGAGACACCTTGTCAGAGGTCCCTCCTGGACCAAACAAGAAGCAGTGTGAGGGCTCCAACACTGGGGCTCCTGAGCCTGGATGTCCCCATGGCAGTGTGATCCACCAAGAGTCTTGTCCCATGCTTCCTCTTCCTCCTTCTCCTCTTCCTCTTCTTCTTCCTCTTCTTCCTTCCCCCCTCCTCCTCCTCCACCACACTAACATTCAGTGACTCTTCTCACACTAAGCCCTGGCCAGTCCTGAGTCCCCAGAGAGACTCCAGTGAAGAGATCTGGCTGATTGGCTCCCTGGACTTCAGCCTGGCCTGTGAAGCCAGCCCGGGGGACAACCTACCTTGTCCAGCTGGGAGTCAGGGCTTAGAACCGCTCCCTACAGGCAAAAGAAACCAAGGCTTTGACTTTCTAGTCTGTGTGGTAAGGTTTTGCTTAAATCCCAAAACAGTGTCACCATGTAGGAAAGGTGAGGGGCACTGTACTTGAGCACGTGTCCCCACTCTCCTGTCCTCAGGGTCACTTGCTGAAGAAGGCTGTGACAAAGGTCTTTGCCTTCTCAAATGTCTTCGCAAAGGCCTCTCCTTGGCTGGCTGGGCCCAGGAGAGATCGCTGGATTCTCACAGCCCATGAGCTGGCAAAGCCAGGAAAACCAGCCAGGGTGAGCAGAGGGTCTCAGCTGCTGTAAGAAGGCAAGTGAACTAGATTTTCCAAAATGATGAGATCAGACCTCAGGAACAGTGGGATCCAGACCCAGGGACGGCCAACGGCGCTCTCCACACTTCCCATCTGCTTTCCGCTCGCTGTTGATTCTATTTTTCCAGCTCCAATTTCTCAACAGAAGAAAACGCTGATCACAGGCATTTATGGATTATATCTAAACTGATACCAAAAGAGAATAAAATGCTCTTCTCCACCTGTTCAAGTGGCAGAGCTCCTGGAGGAGGGCTCTGATTTTCCTGGTGTCTCAGTTACTTTTCTCTAGTTGCTGGGACAAATACCCAACACTCAAAATGAAGGGAGGAAAGGTTTGTTTAGCTCACAGGTAATGGAGGTTTCAGTCCATACTCAGCTGGCTCCCAGGCAGAGGGGCACAGGGCAGAGGGCAGCAGTTCATGGTGGTTGCAAAGAGCATGAGAGCAAATGGGAGGAGCAGCAGCGACAATGGCTGCAAAGAGGAAGTGTGTCTCCCTTAAACTGTATTCAGACTATCACTGCACACTGGGGGAAGTACTCACACCCATAATCCCAGCAGTACTAAGACCCATAATCCCAGTGGATCATGAGTTAATCTCAAACTCTAGAAGTCCCCACCCCATGACTTCATGAGGCTTTGGGGGGACAATAGACACAGACTGCAACACCTGGTTCGGAGCACAGTGACCAGAAGAGCCAGGAAACCAGGAAAAGGGAAAGTTAAGGATCAGAAGAAAGATGATTCTTTCTCCTGTTCCCAGGCTCAACTCTGTAAAGGCAGCAGGATGTCGTAGAAAGACCATCTTTTGGAGCCAGGAAGCCTTGTCCCTGTTATGCCCCCACCTTGCTGTGTGGCCCAAGGCAGGAGTACTGCTTGCTCTGGACCTGCCCTGCTTCTTCTGCAAAGTAGTGGAGGTGAACGCATCAGTATCACAGCCCTCCCGATTCCTTCGCAGAGGACCGTGTGTAGCTGGACCTTCCTGGCGTCATTACCCTTAACTCTTCATGACCTGGATCCATACCATCCATTCACCTAGCAACACTTCCCAGCCCTCGGTCCTTACAAGCTCACCATCCGCAGACCAGCTGCAGACAGTGACATTTGCTTGGCAATGATGCAGAGGAAACAGAGGCCATAGTAGCACTGAGCTCCCCAAGGTCTAGGTAGGAGGCACCCGACCTCCTTCCAGCTTAGCCCAGGTTAGTTAACAGAAGCAGCTGCATCTCCCCAAGCGAGGGGCCTCCCAGGGTTAGTGTGTCATGCTGTCATAGGGGGACAGCCCCAAGGAAAGGAGGTGTTATGGTTTGTGTCTGACTGTCCCCAAAAACCTCATGCAGTCAAGCGAGGAGCGCTTTTTGGAGACATACGAATCTAGAATTTGTAATTGGTTCATTCGTCCAGGTGCTGGGATTGGAGGGCAAGTGCTACCTCAGTCCCAGGGCAGGCAGCCTGCATCCAACATAACAGAAGAGAAGAGGCTTGCTTTTCCCTTTTGCTCTTGTGGATTTTGCTGTATTCTGCCACCATCAACTGTCGTCCCTCTGCTCTGCCAGCCCACCTTGAAGAGAGCTGATTATCTACTAAAATCTCCACAAAATGAGCTAGATAAAGCTTTCTCCTTTCTTTTGGGTGTCTGGTATTTTGTCTCAGCAACAAGAAATAAAAGTAAGACAGGAAGTTACTTATCCCTGAAGGCATGCCTAAGTCAGTGCCAGAGCCCAGGTTCCAATCTAGGGTTCCTCAGCCTTGGTTTTCAGTGTGGGCTAAACCAGTGCCACAATAAACCAGAGAGCAGAACAGCCCTCCTGGAACTCGAGCTCCCTCCGAGGTCTCGTGTTGCTCCCCCAAGCACTCCACACACCCTGGGCTGGGGAGCCAGCTCCGCACCCCTTTCTTCCATTACTGGCCGTATACCTTCCAGGGTCCGTGCAGGGTCACCCTACAGGTGCTTTCTACTCCTTTGCCTTCGAGCCACTTCCTTCAGCACCGTTGCTGCTGCTGATCATTTCTCCTCTCTTCCAAAGCTCTTAGTGACACTCAGGATGAGAGCCACAGCGCTTCCGGCAGCCCGCCTGACCCCGCAGCCTTTCTCCCTGGTCACCATCCCAGCTTTGGCCTCAGCCACAGCAGCCTGCTAGCACCCCCAGCCGTGCCCACCCAGGGCACACACCTGTTGTCCTCTTCATCTGATTCTCCGCTGGGCTCACCCTGCACTTGCTTCTGTCCCCACATCACCTCTTCAGACATGCTTCCCCAGCACCCCATTAAATCCAACGTTGCGACCCTGAACAGTCTGTTCTAAGATGAATATTTTTTCTTCTAAAATATTTACAACTGCCTAAAATCAATGAGATATTCAGTTAGCTGTTGATTTTATGAGACAGAAATGCCTGTCTCATAAGGGCAAAAGCTAGGCTTGATCCAGTGCTGTCCTCTTACTTTGAAAGCAGGATCTGGCCCCTAAGGGGTCCACCACAAGTCAGTCATTAAGTGAGAGAAGTAATAAAATGACAGCTCAGACTTAGAAGGAGCTAGGATGCCCCTAGTGTGTGCACTGCGGATCTTGTTTATGAGCTCCTTGTCCGTGTAACTGACGTGACTCCTTCCAAATCAGGGTGTCAGTGCCTTTCAATGATGCCACCACATGTGAGCCCATGGGGGGAGGGGAAGCCCTTCTGGTGACCGACCTGACAATAACATGAGGCAGCTGCCCTGAGAGCGGCATCAGAGAGAATAGTTAGAAACATAGTTAACAAAAGAAGTGCAAGACTCGTACTCTGAAAATACAAAACTGCTGAAGGAAATGAAAGATATAAATGAACAGGAAGAAAGCATACGTCCATGTCCACGGAGCGGCGGGTTTAGCGTCACCAAGGTAGAAACGCTTCCCAATGGATTTACAGATACAGTGAAACTCCCATCGAAATCTCAGCCGGCTTCTTTGCAGAAATGGACAAGTCAGTCCCAAAATACATTTAGAAATTCAAGGGACCTAGAATAGCCAGTGTTGGAGACTCCTACTTCCTGATTTCAAAACTTATCTCCAAGTTTCAGTAATCAAGACAGTGCGGTACTGGCCTAAGTGCAAACATGTAGATTAATTGAATGAAATTGAGAATCCAGAAATGTATTCTCACATATTCAGTCAATTTGTCTGCGGCAAGGGTGCCAAAGTGATTCTGTGCAGGAGAGAATAGTCTTTTTAACGAAATGGTGCAGGGACAGGATGCGAAGAACAGAATTGGATTCCTCTATCACACCATATGCAAAAATTTCCGAAGAGTGTGTCAAAGCTCAAAATACAAAACTCCTAGAAGAAAATACAGGGGTATAATTGTTTGTACTCTTGGATTGGACAGTGGCTTCTCTGATGTGATCCCTAATGCACAGATGACAAAAATAAAAATTAAGAAATTGAACTTTGTGACAATGTAAAGCTTTTATATTTCAAATGATAGGATCAAGAAAGCAGAAAGCCAACCCACTAAATGGGCAGAAATGAATGCAAGTCGAGTACCTGAGAAGGGATCTGTACATAGCATATATAAAGAATATGTACAACTTAAAAGTAAAATGTCAAATAAAACAATTAAAAATGGGCAAAGGATCCTCAATGAAAATTTTTCCAAAACCACGAATGGCCAATAAGCACATAAAAAGATATTTAACATCTTTTCCCATCAGGAAAACCTAAATCAAGAACCACAGTGAGATGCTTCCTCATTTCCACTGGGAAAGCTAAAATCAAAAAATCAAATAACAACAGTTGGCAAAAATGTAGAAGAAAAGAAACCTGAAGTGCTGTTGACATGTGTAGAAAACTATTTCATCACTTTGGAAAAGAATAGGACAGTTCTTTAAACGTACAAGTAACTCACGATGCGCAGTTGCACTTCTGGAGACACATGGTGGTACCTTGGTTCAGGAACTTCATTCACTCCATGGTTCTGGGGAGGATGACCCCCTGTCAAGCCACCTTCCCCAGGCACCCTGCATTCAATCAAGGAAGAGGGCTGCCATTGTGTTTGTCACCTGGTGTGGAGTTTGCAGAATCTGGCTGAACGCTTCTGTTTGTGAACCAAATTCTTCCCCGAGAGAAGCTTTTGTGAACCCAGATAGCTCTGTTCTCGAGAGGAATGAAAGGAGGATAGTATTCATAGTAGCCTTTTCTGCCTCACTTCCTGCCACGCCCCCGATGTGTCCGATGCTGTAGCTGTGTGCATTTCCACCAGTGTCCAGGCCACGTACCTCACAGGTGCCCCTTCCCCTAGCAACCCTTTTCTCCCCAAAGGCCCCAACCAGGGTGAGACAGAAGTGTGTCTTCAGAGGACACATCATGATGCTGAAGCTCCAAGAGGTTACATCCTTGGACCACAGGGGCAGAGCCAGGATTCCAAACCATCGGCCTCAGGGGCCCGAGCTCCTCACATAGCTCTAAGAGGCCTCTGCCAAAGGGCAATTTCTTTCTGCCTCCTCAGGCCAGCATATTAAGGAAGGAAAGGTCGCTTGGAATGAAACTGCTGAAGTTCCTCTATCAGCCTGGACCTGTGGACTCACTATACTCTTGGGTAGGTTCTCCATGCTCTCCCGACCATGAGCTATTGCTGTACTTTCCTTCAGGTAGTGATTCAGAAAAACCTCTCTTATGCATTGCTACTGCTTCTTCATGGCCCCTGGGGTGTAACCCTATACAGCTTGACTCTACTCTATGCTCTGGCTCTAACGCCTTCAACAAGACTTCACGCCAAACCAAGGCATCCACTGGACTTGCACCCAGGGCTTCTCTGCAGCAGGTAACTTGGCTCCTTCTCTACCCGGAACATGCTCTCTCTTACTTCTTGGCAAATACCTCTCCTTGGTCCTCAGGAGGGCAGTGCAACTTGGGACAGATTGATACCTGCTGCCGTGTCCCACTGCAGGTGTACAGTGGTGACACCCCACTGCTGGCTCAAGGGTCCTCCAAACCCACTCTTCAACTCACTTGAAGCCAAGACCAGAACGCAGAGGGGCTGATGCTCCAGGAGCAAGCAAGAGGTGCAGATGGGAGCTGAGTGACAGATGTGACAGAGAAATGGCTTGTCCTTAAGAGGGGAAAAGAATTTTTGGAAAGTTCTATGAAATGCTCCCCATGGTCCTAAGGTCCTAGAGGGCCCCTTCGCAGTGAATGTGCGTACTCTATATTGGCCTTCCTCCCTCCTCATTTGCCCTTCAATAAAGAAATCTCCCTGAGGGCAGAGCTAACACCATCCTGGCCCACTGGCCAGTTTAATAAAAGCTCGTGGATCAAAAAGGCTGCTTTCATCAGACTTGGAGCAAAGCTCCCTGGGCCTCCCTCCTCGTGGGCTCCTGCCTACGTGGGTTCTGGTCAGGATTAGGTCCTGAGGCCCTTGGTTTTCTCTGTACCAAGGCACCAGAGCCATGGGGCTCAGTGGGGAGAGGGGCAAAGAGCCGCCTCTGCAGACACTTTGTCCCCAGTGTGGCTGTCATTAAATTGTGGTGTACACTGCCTTCTCTGTACAAGGAGTAAGACTTGGGCAGTGGGTCAGTGGGAACACCTGCTCTGCCCTGGGCTGGAAGCTGAGGGTGGAGATCCTCACACACACTCTCTGCTTATGAGATTTCCAGACCAGCCCAGGGATGGCAAATGGGCCTGCCAGATAGCATCTGTGGCTTGCAATGCCAGGAAGGACGTAGGGATGGCCACAGGTCAGCCAAGTGAAACAACTTCCACCCTGGCCAAGTAGGACAACTCCCAGCCCCAGGTGCATTTGCCCAGCCTCCTCCACCCAGGTCCTGGTGACCAAAGGAGAAAAAAATGGTTCCAAAGGAGGACCCTGTCCTCATGTGACAATTTAGTGAGAAAATATGCTCAAACCTTGACTTCTGGGGCCCAAATTCCAATCAATAATAACAGTTATTAAGAAAATTAATTCACATTTATGGAAGGCTCTCTTGGGTTGCCAGGTTTGCTGAGCATTTTGAAGGTATGGAATTCTTTACTGCTTACCGTCACCCTGGGGTGACACACTGGGACCAGCTCCTACCAGCTCCTACCAGCTCACAGAGGCCAATGGTTACACTTTCAGGAATTTTGCAAGCTGGGTGTTCAATATAGCCAATATTAAAGAATTAAGTTACATAAATTATACTGAAAACAAAAGCAAAAAATGCTCAAAAGTCATCACTTCCCAATGGCTTCCCGGTGTCCCATTGTCCTCTGAGTTCTGTGGTGGCTCCCACCCATTGTGTCTTTGTGGTGGAAATGTTGTACCGCGCTGGCTACCGGGCATCCCTTCCCAGAGCTGCACTCGGTGACGTCACTGTGGCCAAGGACAAAGGCTGCAGATCAGGGCGTGCTGTTTTTGTTGTGGCTAAATTTCCTAGACTCAGGAAAGGAACCCCGCAAGCATTTATCATCCAATTCTGCAGTCTGTTACACCCTTGACAAAATCAAGCTTGTGTATGCTCCCCACATACTCATTTTTACATTAATACAAGGTAAGCAGGGCTGGTAAGACAGCTCAGCGGCATAAGCACCTGCTGGGCAAGCGCAAGGTCTTGAGTTCGATGCCCGGTACCACTGTAAACCACTTCCCCACGTGAAAAAAAGGAAAGTAAAAATACCAATTTCCAGGCAGAGACAGGCACCCAGAGAGCTAAGTGTGAAACATTTCCTAGTCCGTGTGGCCTCCCAGGAGGAGAACACCTCCATGAGCACATTTTACAGTGGGGATACAGAGTCCTTCCAGCTTCTGCCCAGCCACACAGAAGTCCCCGGTGTTCCCCAGAAGAGCAGGGTAGGGGCTTCTTCCTACAAGCCCTTGAGTAAGTTGGTTCCTCTAGCTGAGGAAGCCCGGAAGCCTTCACGGAGATGGTGATACCCGTCCCTGATGCTGCAGTTTGCAAAGGCATATGGCAGACTCCCCACAGAACCCAGCTACCTCGCCTGCCCCAGACCTCCTCTTTTCTGCATGCAGAGCAGAGTGATTGCTACTCAAACAACCCACAGTGGAGGAGGCCCTGTCTGTCCAGCACCCGGGGGGTGGGGTACCACTAACCACCCAGGCTGTAGGCTCAGGAACATGGCTCGGCTTTGAGACCCACAGTCATCCTAGCTGTGAGCTGCACGCAATTGCTGCCTCAGAACTAAGTCTGACCTACAAAACTAGCAATTTCATATGTTCCAACCTAATAGCCTCTCTGTGACTGCGTAAATGGGGTTAATAGCAGCAGCTCTCTCCAAGGATTGTGCAGAGAGTAAGCGAGTTAACACCTGTGCGCCCACCTGGGCTGGGGCCCGGAACACGGCTCGCGGGTGGTGACAACAGGCAGCACTCACGTGGTGCCTGCTATGCTCCGGCACTGCCCGGGCACACGCCCCGCCCAGCTCCGCCAGCACCCCTCCTCCTCACCAAGGAGAAGGCTGAGGCACAGTCAGGTGGAAGACCCACTGAGTCTGCACCGTAGGGGTAGCATGCGTGTTTTCAACCCCAGCAGTCTGTGCTGCCACACTCGGACCCCCGTGGGCTACTAACACTCGCGACCAGGGATGCTCCCACTGGGCGATAAGGAGCCCGGCTCCCCGGGAGGAACCAGGGTGTGAACTTGTGCAGATGTGTGTGGGGTGGAGGGGCATCAAGGTGGGCAGGCAGCGGGGCAGCCCATGGGGCGACCCACAGATGCTGCCACCGCTGAGGCATTCGCTTACCGGCACCCAGTAGGGGTTTGGGGTTGCCAACTGGGCTGGTAGGCAAGGCCAACAGTCAGAGAAATGAAGTGGCCTGGGGCCTGAGGGGCACTCTGCATTTGTCGTGGAGCGGCTGCCACTATCTTTGAGGGATGCTGAAAGTCTCTTGCTTCCGCCTTCACTGTCTCGCCCAAGTCAGCCTTTAGCCAATCCCAGCTCAGGACCCACAGAGAAGGGAATTCTGGGAAATCTGTCTGGCCCATCCCCACAGCAAGTGATGATTCTGAAGATCACGTCACTTGGTGAGTCCAGAGAGGAGTATCTGGGCATGCCCCGCACGTTTTCTACATCCCCTTTTCCTGGCAACTTCCAGTCCAAAGCACTGAGTAAAGCCCATTCCTCAGCATGGCGTTCTGTCCCCTGCCCATGGGATATCTACCCCTCAGCTCCTCTTTCAGGGATGGCCACGCTTGATTTGCCACCTGCAAGCATGCAAGGACCTTCCTTGACACCAAGCCAGGACAGAGTGTTCTCCAGGCCAGCAGTGCCCCTCTATGCACCTCCCCTGCTGTCGGCATGGACATGCACTATTGCCCATCCTGGTCTACAGAGCTTGTCTGTGTGCCCATCCCACCTCCCACACACCTAGGGGCTCCGGGGGACTGACAGTGCCCTTCTTAGGATGGGTCCTATTGGTCTAAGCCAATAGAAATGGGACAGCCACGGTGCCTTCTCATACCAGGGACAGGTTCTTTTCTCAAACCGGCCCAATCCAATAGTAGCCCACACTGGGGAGACTGCTCCTTCTCTCCCCACTGCCCAGGGTTTCCACCACCAGCTCATGTCTGCAGGATAAAATCCACAACAGAAAAAGAAGGAACCTGCGCCTGGTGCTGCGGCAACACACTACCTGAGCGTGTGATTTTTCTTGTTATTACCTGTCATCAGGAAAGCACCCTGACTCCTAAGCCTGCTTCCTGACCATCTGAAAGCCATGCTCTCTAAGGCCCGTGCCAGTGTCACCTCTTCCCAGAGTCCCTCCCCCCTTGTGTGGGCACAAGGCTCTCAGCCTCCACCTACTCTGCCCCTTGGGTTTCCAAGGCATCATCTCCCCTCTGAGGTTCTGAGCTCTCCAAATGCAGATCATCTTGCAAGACTAGAGCGAGACAAAATCATTCGCTGACTGGTGACTCTCATGCATTCCCCAGGCACTCAGCAAATGTTTACTGAGTGCATCTAACACAGCGGTGACCAGACAGGTGGACATACATGTGCGGGGGCCTGGGGGATAAATGGGCAGGACACTAGCAGACTTGGCTCCAGACAGAGGCAGGGCACAGCTCAGCGGAGGGAGGAGCCTGCCTTGGGCTTTGAGGTCCTGTGCTTCTGGGGAGGAAACACAGAGAAGCAGAGAGGCGGAGGACTGAGCAGGAAAGAGAATCCCATGGGCTAACGGCAGGATGTTAGGATGGGCTGTGCCGGAGACAGAAGCCACCCCTCCCGCTGCTCTTAAAAAGGAGCAAGTGAACATTGCCCCTCTATTCAGCTCATACAGGCAGGGCTTCAGGCAGATGTTAACATCAGCTGTGAGGCCACAAGTTCAAGACCAGGCCAATGACACTGGGGGCAGAGGGCAGTGGCCCTTCAGCTGCTGGAGAGGCTGTACTAAGCTCATGCAAACAGCTGGATCCCCGGTCCTGTGCAGTTAAATGGCTGGAATGGGGGAAGAAAGATGAGGGCTTGCTCACAGCCCCCGTGTCAGGCAGGACTCATGTTGTCAGTGATAGAAACCAAACTCCACACTGCTGGGACCCAAAGAGGCTCTGTTCACTCACAGAATCCAGAAGGCAACAAGATGATGAAACCCAGGACAGCAGGAAATGGCTGGGCCTCAGAGCCACATGAAACTTCTCCCTCTGTCTCTTATCTCCGCTTCTCTCTTCACGGGGCTCCATTCTCTTTCTCCCTGCAGCCTGCTCTAAGTAAGGCCCAAGCACAGAGCATTTGCCTTAGACGGCCCCAGCTTGGAGGTGTGCCTGGCGCAGAGCTAGTCACATCCAGCCACGTGACAGAGGGTATGTGCCTACCTCCAGAGGAGCCAGCTGAGGCCAAGGAGGCAGAGTACTAGAAAAACATGGTAGTGCTTAGGGGAGCCTAGTGGTGGGGACAAGGGCAGTAGACATTTCTAAAGGAAGGAAGATATTTAAAACAGAGGAACATCGCAGATAAAGTGAGCATGATCCCAGATCAGAAGGCAAAAGTCAGAAAGATAAGAAGACATGGTGTGGAAAGCCAGATACAGAGATTTCTCTTCTTTGGGACTGGCCAATCCAGGTTGCACATGCTGCTAAAGTCTGGTAGACCACTCACAACAGACATCACCAGTTGATTGCTATAATCTCTTCCAGCGAACTTGGGCTCAGCCTCAGAATCTTCAGCCCAGCCTTCCAGGCAGACATGACCAGTCAAATATAGCTAGCAAATGACACAGATTCAACCCATCTGTACATATTAGTACTATGCAATACAAATTGTATGGGGTCTTTGTCCCTGGTTCCTATCACAGAGGTTAAAAATCACTTAGAATTTCCTGAGTGATAAAGTCTTTTGTTGGTCACAACAAAAGCCTTAGACAGGCTCCAGCAGAAAATGGGTCACACTGTGAAAAGTCATGCACATGATTAGGGGGCTGGAACTTTCACCCCCTCCTCAGCCCTTGGGGAGGAGCTAGGGCAGGAGATCAAATTCAGTAATGCGGCCATGATTCCATCAATCATGCACACCCCCCAAAGAAACCCCAGCTGAAACTCTGAAGTGATAAGGCTGGTGTGGGGCTCCCCAGATGCTGGGAGGGGGCTGTGTAAGCCCTGCCGCTCGGGGCCTTCCTGAACCCAGCCCCTGCCCCGTGTGTGTGTGTTTCCTGCTGATCACAGGTATCATGCATAACAAGCCGGCAGCCATACATTAGCTTTCTGTTCAGTGTAGTAAGACATACTAATACATAACCAACTCAAGGGGCATGGGGGCCACCAAGGTGGTACCCAATAGGCAGAAAGTCATCTGGAGTCAAGGGGGAATGAGATTGGACTCCACCACAGTTGAGGACCAGAATTGGAAGGTTCCGGCAGTGCCCCACATGCTGCTTCCAGATGTGGACTCTCAAAAAGGACACCACCAAGTGCCCGCTCAGACCCCAACCCGTGAGGACCGCCAAATCCAACCCAATGGCCAATTTGTAAAATAAAGTTTTCTTGGAATACAGCCACGCCTCTTCCTTCACATGTTACCTGAGGCTGCTCTCAAGAGTAGAATAGCAGAGCTGAGTAGTTACCACAGAGACTCTGTGGCCCACCCAGGCTAATCTGTCTATTTTCTCATGCCTTCCAACCCGGAGCAACAGAAGGTGTTCTCCAAAGCAGCAGGGTAGCCCTCAAGCCCCTCTCCAGCCTCTTACCTTATTGTGAAGCCTGGAGTGCGTGCCATGGTCGCTCACCTCCAGTGCCCATGGGAACACACTTCCCATGAAATATTTACTTTCCTGACCCCAGTCGAAGAAAGATGTCAAGAAGAGGCTCTGTATTTATTGGAGCACTTTAAAGAAGCTTCAGATCTGGGTGAAATCAGGTTTTTGCTGGGCAGGTAGAAGATATTTTTTGTTGTCTTCCACAGCTTGAGGTCAGCAGAGGAGATGGACAGTCAGTGTGAGACTGGGAGCAAAGGTCCGCACTGTGGGCAAACAGCAGAGGCCACTTTTATGCACTTGGGGGGACAGTGGTGAATCAGCCAGGGACCTCCAGGGGAGGAAAGTGGACAGCAATTATATGATAATCATGCTAGAGGATCAGGTAAGTTTATGGGGTCAGAGCCATCAACGTCCTCAATGGCCGCATGCATGCTAGGGGGCTGGAGGGTCCGGGGTCTGCTCAGCACCAGAAGACGGAAGCCACAGAGCAAGAAGAGTTCTGGATGCAGCCCCAGGCCAGGGCTGGCTGCCTGAAAGCATTCTGGAGTTTAGGTTAGAAGGCCAAGGAAACCAGAGACATGGAGGCTGATGCCTAAGGAGACAGCAGCAGCACAGGGCACCCTCGCTAGAGGAGACCACAGCTCTTCAAAGGGGGCTGTGCCCTGCTCTGCCATTTCTTACTGTTTTCCAGCCAGACTACAAACCTACTGCTTGGTGCAGGTCGCAGCTGGGGTGGGTCTTCCCTCCCACAGGGTCAAGCATCCACGGGCACACCCAGAACCATGCTTCAGACAGCTGGGCATGTCTGGCCCCAGTCAAGCTAACTTATCACAGGTCACAGGCCCAGAGAGAAGACCCTATGAGGGATTAGAGCACCCACTCAGGCTCCTCTTGCCTGTGGGCATATGCAGCAGCTGTCCTGCCCATTTGTCCTGCCCTCTGGAAAACCACAACCCCATGGGCTACGCAAGCCCCTCTAGTCTGGAGCTAAAAGGTGTTCATTCCGGCAAAGAAGCTGCAGCGGTCCAAGCATCATTGGGATGGTGCCATTGTGGGTTGGTAATTGTAAAAAAATCAGCAAATTACCCTTTTTGGGGCCCTGAGGCCTCTACTAACTTCCAAGGTAGGCCTATGCCAACCTTCCCCATGACACTCCTGGTGACCTCTTTCATGCTTAGAGAAAAAGGATCTTCCGATAAAAGATGGTTTGGAGAACTCACAGATCTAAGTGTTTCCCTCAAATTCCAACATTTATGGGAGCAGGCGGATAGCACACAAGAGCACATCCAGCCAAGTCAAGGACGACAGGGAGTGCCGGGGCCTGTGGTGAACCATCTTTAAGAACCAGGTATCCCTGAGATCTAACCTGGCAGAACTGCCAACCAAGTTCATCCAAGTCTTGTAACTTTTCAGTAGATCTGGCATTTTGTGGGGTAGTTCCCAGCTATGAAGACATGCACAGGTCGAAGCCATTCATCTCTGTGAGCCAAGTGCAGCCAACAGGCAATGCGTCTATAGCTCCTGGCCTGGACACTGCCTTGGAGAAAACCCTGCCGGAATAGGCTGCTGTTTCTTGGAATTTGTTCCACAGGATGACTCCGGAAGCCACCTGGAAGACAGGTGCTGCAGCCTGGCTCGGGGCGGAGGCCATGTGAAGTTGGATAGAACCCAGAATCCTTTAGGAGCAGCTGCACCGTGGTCCCAATCCAGGGTCAGCAGCAGAGACGGGGTGGGAACGCGCTGCAAGGGAGGGGCGTGGCCCTACAGACCTCCGGTGAAGGGAGAGCAGCAGGAGCGGCTGGTGTGAAGGGTACAGGGTGCAGATAGCTGGAGTCTCCGATCAGCCGGCCCAGGAAGCCCAGCCCGGCTCCTCAGGGGGATGACAAATGACCGCTTCCCTCTCTGCTCCTTGGCACACACATGAGGCGAGGGAGCCCCATCGGAGAGGAGCGGGCGCCCGGGCCCGCGGCTGTCGGGTGGGATCATTAACAAGATAGATGTTCCTAATGGCTCCAAGAAGGATCATGGAGCTACTCATTATCAGAGGTTGCAATCGCTAATTATTCGTCTCTCTGCAGCTGTCACTCCCCGCCCACCCAAAGCTCCCAGCCCCAGCAGCGGCCCTTTCTCTTGCGGCCGACAGGGGGCCGCCAGCACGCATGGCCGGCCTCGGGGCTGGGGGCAAAGCCTTCTTCCTGCATTAAATACTTATTAAAGTTGATTAGAACTCAATGCACCATAAAATCTCTTTCAAGTCAGTGAAATGCCTTTGGCTACAGATTTTTTCCCCCAATTCTATCCAAAAGAAGCTCCCAGTGAGTATTGGGCAAATGAGAAGAGGGCTGGGGAAAACGGAGGGAGGGAGTGGGTGGGAGTGCGGAAGGGAAGGAGGTGGCTTCGGAATATTGATGGGAGAAGAAAGCAGAACTTGAGAGAAGGGGTGTTAGGGCGCAAGGGGGAGCACAGATTCCAATGGGACAGGGAAGCAGCCGGATGCTTGTATTTTTAGGAACCCTGGACCTAAAAATATGAGATGCGGCTTTCTTTAAGAGCAATCTAGGCCCTATTTACATTTCAGAGCAAACAGCATATTGTTTTCATCAGGGGAAATAAGCACTCATGTTTACCTTATGTTTCCTTCAAAATATTTGCATTTCAAAGCCTTCTGAGCTTTAAGTTTCAGAGCGCAGGGATGGAGGCACCTGGGCTTCTCCCAGATGGGCTGTGTTTACAGCTAAAATCCCTATCACCACGCTGGGACAGCACCCCGAAACAGGAGGGGCCCCCAAGGGTGGCGCTGCGTCTCCTAGGGACACTGCAGCTGGAGCCAAGGCTGGTGGCCAGATGACAGCTGGGTGCAGCGGCTGAGCCTCAGAGCTGGCTCCTCTCTGCGCGGGGAGCGGACTGCGCAGTCCACACCGAGCGAGAGGCCAGGCAGAAGAAGAAACCAGGCCTCAGGAAGTCACAGACAGCGGCAGCAACCCAGAGGGCAATGGCACCAGCCCTGTGCCCAAGAGCTGACCCAAAACCCCCCACAACTCCCTCTTCTTGCCCCCAAATCTGAATTCATTCACTCAAGAAGCAAGTATGCAGAGCAGGCACTCTGGGTTAGGTGATAGGCAGGGCCGCAGGGCCGGGTCGCAGCAGTGAGCACAGCCAGTCCAAGCTGGCAGACTGCGGGGCCGGGTCGCAGCAGTGAGCACAGCCAGTCCGAGCTGGCAGACTGTGGACATCACTGGATGCCGGCCACTGCCCTCAGCTCAGCACCAGAAAAGTGGTCTCATGAACTCCCACAACCCAAGCCATGTCCTGGCCCCCAAAATTCCTCTTCTCTAGTTCTTGCTGCCTTCACTATAGAGGCCGGTGTAACCCAAGACACATCACCCCAACTTCCCTTGAGCCAACCAGGGGTCCAGAGACATCTGCTCTTGAGAAGCTTCTCAAGGGCTTCCCTCCCAGGTTAAAGAACAAACATGAGAGGAGAGCACCTTCACCTTCTCCAGGCCGTTCTCAACCTCTGCCTGGCATGATACTGTGTAAAGATGTGATGTCTGGAGCTCCCGAAGCCTTCTTGTGACCATGAGATAAAGCGTGAGAAAATCAGAGACACTCCTTGGACTATTGAACCAACTGTGGAACAGCCTTGCTAAGTGGAGAATAAAAGACCTTCCCAACATTCACTTATTCAGTCAATTGCACCTGCACTAATCAGAGCTAAATTTGACGCAACTAACAAAAGGTAACAATTAACAGTATTATGCCCGAGATAGCAGCTTATTTCTCTCTTGTGTAAAGGAAATCTGAAAAGTAATTCAGTATGATGGGGAAGCTTTAAAGTCATCCAAGAGAAAATCATTTTCCTCATTCTGTTCTGCCATTCTTAGCACAGGACTTCCATCCATAGGGCTCCAAAAGAACAGTTCGAGCTCCACATGTCTCTTCCAGCTAGCAGAAAGGAGAAAACATGGGCGACGGAGGCATCCCTTCTTTTACAAACTCACCCCTGGAGCATGTCAGCCTGCATCCCATTGATGAGAAATTAGAATTCTGAAAGCCAAAAGCAACTTGTGCCTGGGAAGAAAAAGGTGGGCAGTGACCGGGAGTCGGGCACAGGGGTAGGACCGTGCCTACCCAGTGCCAAAGCCAGAGGCTTCTCCCCACAATCATGTTTTCCAGGTGCTCTGATGTGAGCTCCTGGCTTCTGGGTCCCCGCTAACAGTTCACAGACAGCTCCAAACTGTGACACACACCAGAAGCCTCTCTGAGCCCAAGGAAACCTGCCCTCTTGGACCAAGGAAATGCCACCCTGCTCTTTTTGGACCCTGTCTTGCAGGGTCTGAATTCTCCAGAACCCAGGGCCAGCCCACCACACCCCTCCAGAGGCAACCCAGAGCCCTTGGCATAAGTGAACTGTCAATCAATTTGTCCAAGCTCCTGATAGGCAGCCTTGGACAAGGCCACCCAAGGGGCCTTACTGTCCTGTCCTGTCAAACTCTGTCTGGCAACTACATGAACCACTGCCCCACAGCAGATAGGAGAGAAAGGGCCCCAGAACTCACCCCAGAGAGTCTGGGTTGCTTCACTCCAGGCGTGCTAGGCTCCACACCACTGCAGCAGGCAAACATGGAGGAGCAAGAGACCCTCGGCATCCTTACACACTGCCCTTCCCTCTTGCCCCCAGAAAAGGCCTGGCTGGCTGCCCTTCCCCTGCTGGGAGCTGCTGGGAGGACCTGCTGTGTGGGTTGTGCCCACATTAGCTCCTTTACCACTGACCTGCAACAGACCCCTCTGCACCTGTGGATCTGAATGTCCTACGCAAGCTGATTTTTTCCTGGCCATTCCATAGCACTTCTGCAAGGGTGGCCTTTAGGGATGTTGGCTTCAGGTTTCAGCAAAAGCTATTAGCAAAAACTAGTGGCAAAAGCTCCACCCAGGATGGTTGGTGGCCAGGGTACATCACATCTGGAGACAGGGCTCTTGTCTATTCAAGCAGGTCTCAGGAAGACTGCAGGAGCTGCTCTTCTCAGACCAGGACAGATTCAGGTGTGGGGTGAAAGAGGGAGAGATGGACCAAGGTCACAATAGGACGAAGGACAGTGTTATCCTCAAGGCCCCACCCATTTTCCTGCTACCAAAGCAACAGCCATCCAAGGTAGCTTTACTGAATGCATGGGACACATGGAAGGCACTGATCACACTAGGGGCACTGCCCACACTGAGTGGGCAGCAGACCCAGGGCCCTGGCTGGGGTGCATGTGACCTGTCTTCTAAATGCTACCCTGAGAAACCTAGTCACAGTCAGAGAAGTCAGGGGAGGCCTCAGAGCCCACAGCACCATCTCCATTGGTGGTCCCTATGGCAGGCTGAGGCGTCCACCTGGCCCTACATGTTCAGCTCCCCTGCTGCAGTGACAGCAGGCATGGGACAACCCTGCCCTCCCCTCGGGCCCCTGCCTCCAGCCCTGTGTTGTATGCTGAGGGAATCAGGCTCAAGAGTGCTGGGTAGCAGACCAGACAGGCCTGAGAGAGGCAGTGAATGAAATTCTTTGTTTAAGAAAGGCACGAGCCACACGCCTGCAAGCCCAGGAGAAGCATGTCATTTTGCTGGAAATGCGATTTTCCCTAACAAGTACAGAATCCTACATGACATGTTGAAAAGTGTATCTCTTTGAGAAGCCGCTCTAGATCTCGGAGGCATCGTCAGTGCGGCACCGTGTAATGTGGCAGTTGCCATGGCAACCTCTCATTTTCCATAGACAGGAAAATCAGAGTGGCTAAGTCGATGGAGAGCCCCCAAATAATGTGTTGAGGGCAGGCAATGGTGGAGCGGGCACAGGCTTTCAGGTTCGCAGTCCTCGGGGCAGCGGTGGGAGGGGGGAGTCTTAGAGGCACTTCCTGTCCCTAACACGGCCAGGGTCTCCTCCTCATTTGTCAGAGGTGTGGAGCAAATGGATTTGCCCCAGGCTGCCTGGTGAGGTAGCACCAGGGCTGGGGTGCCCAGACTCTGTCTCTGTGGGCAGACAGTGCTCACTGCCCAGGTGATCTTGGCCCCATGTGCCTCCCTAGAGGCTGCCCCTCCCCATCATTGTTCCTTCTTCCTTCCCATTTGTCTTGAGGGCAGAGATGGCCCTTGACCCCAGCAGCAGCTGCAGAGGCATCTGAACGGGTGTCCCCAGATTGATCCTCTATGCCCATGGGCACATGTGCTTCCTGTCTGCTCCCTGGCCCAGGGACAGAGCCAGATCAGAGAAGGGACTATGCCTGTGGGGACAGCAATAAGCTGGGCTCACCCTCCAAGGACCCTAAGCACAGTGCTGTGCCCCATGTCCCAGACTCTGACACAGACAGCACAACCCTGCTCACCTAAGGGCAGCACCTAGAGGCCACACGGCTCTGCAGTCCGGGAAGGTGGGGATAGGACTTTGAGGGAACAAGCCCAGATTGGCGCTCTGGGGGCCCCAAGTCCTCCCAGGTTGGCCCTGTGTCCTCCCCTCTCCCTCTGGCCCTTTGTCCTCAAGTGTCCAGGGCTCCCTCACTTAGCCTT
This sequence comes from Ctenomys sociabilis, assembly GCA_004027165.1. Classification (NCBI taxonomy): domain Eukaryota; kingdom Metazoa; phylum Chordata; class Mammalia; order Rodentia; family Ctenomyidae; genus Ctenomys; species Ctenomys sociabilis. Next base: position 19,307 of record PVKA01009562.1, on the reverse strand, counting down.
TGGTTGTAAATGTCACCTCCTCCCTCCCAGGAGGGGCAGGCAGCCAACCCAGGGCAGGAACAAGAAAAGTGTCCGTCCTGTTTGTCATCTGCCAGCACAAGCCAGCATGAGGGCTAGGGAGCCACGGCAGGGGAGCGGCACAGGCCCCCCCCACTTCCCCATGGAAAAATTTCATGGAACTGTCAGACATGTAATAGAACTGTCGGAAGTACAGGAAACCAGCTATACAGATTACAAAAACATATGTCAAGGACCTATTGGTTTCGTGACAGTGTGAAAATCACAATTCCTCCATCAAGATAGAAAATAGAAACAGGAAAGCCAGGCGCGCTTTGGCACCCAACCACTAAGCATGGCAAGCTCAAGCCGCCACAGGGCTAGGCAGAGAGGCTGCAGCACTGCCCCATCCTCCAGGGCAAAGCCTCTGGGCACCCTCTGGACCAGGTGAAGTGGGCTTCTCCCCCGTGGATGCTACCCCTTTCCTTGGCTCCCACCTGCAATAGCAGGCCTTCGGGGGCAGAGGCTGTGCTACCCTTTGAGGAGCAGATCCCAGCCTCCTTCTCTCCCCTCTGAGGCTACTGTCTGGGCTTCTCTCCTCAGCAGGGAATGGACTGGAAGGTGAGAAAAGCCAGGGCACAGGGGCCTGGAAGGAACTCCAGTGTTATAAAAACCACCCAGCGTCACCTGCTCTCCTTCCCTCCAAGCAGCCGAGCCTCTGCATTGGTCCTGCAGCACTTCCTGCTGTTACTGGTGGAAATCTCTCCTGCCTGCCACAGTCAGAGGAGGGACAGGCACATATGGTCATCAGCCTGACGAAAGGGCAGGGGTGTCTCGGAGGCTCAGCATTGCTGCCCATTCGACATGCCTGGGTTGCACCTGCGAAAGCTTGGCCAACGTTCTGACATCTCTGGACCAATCTCTCTGAATGTCCACAGTGATGGTAGCAGTCAACAGCCTTTCTCTATGGAAAGTGTTTCCAAGATGGGGAACTGATGTCACTCAGGAGCCTGGAAAGTGGCCGCTCCCAGGCTCCATCCACAGAATCACTATGGCTCTTACCTCTGTGGGCCATGTCTCGGCTAAAAAGCATTCTTCATCTAGAATTGTGCGGGTCCTGGCCCCTCTCTACCAGATAGAGATGACAATGCTGGCCTCAGACTTCCCCTTTCAGGTCCCACAGCACCACCTGCCCAGGCTCCTCCATGGAACGGTTGCCCAGGGAGGAGTTGGCATGCAGGGAATTTGTTAGGGAGACCCCCAGGCAAGGGGCAGTGGAGGGAAGCAGAGGGTAGAGATCGCACAGGCCTGGCTGCAAGGGCCACTCGGTAAGGGGTCACAGTGTATCCCTCATCCCCTGTGTGCTGGGGCCCATTGTAGGCTGTGCCCCCACAGCACGAGGTCTCCATGGCAACCACAGGGTCCCAAGTCTGACACTGTCCCTCAGCCTACAGCACTGTCCCCTATGCTCTGCCCAGCAGATCAGACTGGCCAGTGCTTCTTGGAGTCAAGACCCCCCAAGCTGTCCACTCTGATGTCTGCCCCCTTCCCCGGCTGGCACTCACTGCCATGGATGCCGGTGCAAGGGGCATCCTTGTCCCTGTGACTCTGCATTCCTCTCACGGGTGAGCAACCATATGCCCTCCCCATCCCACCCCAGTTTGGAAGCAGTGCCATCTCGTGCAGATTGCTGCACAGTAAGGCCAGCTGGCAAGTGACCCAGCTCTGGGAAGGGCATCAGGGTCCAGGTGCGCTGAGTCCAGAGCCGCGCACCAAGCCTACCACAAGCCCTTGCTGGGGGAGAAGAGCAGGAGAGCACAGGCACCGATGGTCACCGTGACAGTGGCACCCATGTGTGTCTGCCTGAGCCCGAATCAGGATGCTGGGGTCTGTGCGTTTGAGGGCCAGAAAACGAACTTGTACTCTGAAGCCTTGTTGGTGGCGGCTCAGGAAAGACAGCACCCAGGAAGCAGAGGTTCCCACCCATGAGCTAGGGAGGCACCCACAGCCCCCCAGCCAGCCTCAGCGCAAAAGAGACGGGTGTGCTCAGCTACTTGACGCCTGGTTGGCGTGCCACGGGGAGGGCTTCCTGCCCGGCAGCCTCTGGGCCCCCATAGCCTTCCTAACCGCCAGGCAGCGGGGGGAGGGGCAGCCAGTCTGCTGGGAGCAGCCCTGCCCACATGTGGACTTCAGAAGACTGGAAATATTTTATCCATCTCTCTGTGCACCATTGATGTGACAGAAAAGCCCAGAAGCACTGAGTCTAGTCTGACTCCATCCTATAGAAGAGGAAACCAGGACCTGAGAAGAGAACAGCTACTTCCGCAAACAGCAGTGCAGATGGGCGAGTGGAGTTCTCATCCCCAGGCTCCTATCCACGCCAAATGTGTCTAGGGCTCTGTCCCCTCCCTCCCACAATGAGATGGAGGCCCCGGGCACACCAGCTTTCTACAAACAGGGAGGCCATTGTCCCCACCTTTTCTCGCTCCCCCTCCATGAGAAGACATCAATGCTGGAGCTGGATGTTCAGCTAATAAATATGTATGCAGGATTTTTATTACTTAATAGTTGTAAGGTTAATCGTCGTGGTGAACGCCTATATTTAATGTGTCAATGGAGCTGCAAAATGCCAGGCTGAATAGCTTTAACACACATTAGTTCTACTTGTGAATCTACAAATAGGAACCTTGTCAGAAAAGTATTCAAACCAAGATCAGTATTGATTTTGGTCCTCGGGAAAGGCACTGGACTGTGACAGTTTAAAATGATAAATGTCTAGAGAATTATTTGCCCATATTGATAAAAAAAAAAGCAGATATAAAGCTGACAGTCTCAGAGGGGATGTCGCCGCTCAGCCTGGGCAGTAGGTCCAGCACAGGCAGGGGCTCAGAGCTAAGCTCCTCTTTGACATGGGGAAGATCCGGGATCCTCTGGCCCTGCCCTCCTACTCAGGGCTTGTAATAATTACAGGGGAGGGGACTCACCTGGCCTCGTGTCCGCTCTGCAGGACTATCACGGAAGCCTTGAAGCCATTGATTTACACAGAGGTTGATTTAGCTTGTGGTTCTGAAGGCTCCAGTCCAATGTGGAAGTCCACACTGCTTCTGTCCTCTGGCCATGGCTGTCAGGCAGTAATGTCAGGGTGCACGCATTGGAACAAGGAAGGAGAAAGAGATGGAGAGACTGGGTCCCAAGGTCCCTGCAAGGACACGACCCCCCTTCACCATCAGTGACCTCATACTAGTGCCACGTTCTAGTGCCACGGCACCACCTACTGCTACCACCCTAAGGACAAAAGCTTCACCCCATGAGCATTTGAAGGCACTTGATTAAGTCCATGTAGGTTCCTGCTCCAACCACCTGCTGTGTTTAGGGAGGACACTCAAGCCCCATCCATCCACCACCTCCCTCCTGGTCAGTTACCTTCTGTGGCCCACAAGACAAAATGAGCCGTAAGCTCAGCTTTGTCCCAAATGTCACCACTCTGCCCCCCGCCACCAGGCCCAAGCTCCTCCCAACCATGGATGCTGGCTACAGTCTTGCGGGCTTCTCCTCAGAGGCCCTGCTCACTCCTCCTCCCACATAGACTGTGACATCCCCTGCTTGCTTCTGCTATCTGAACTTGGGCTTTCTTCAAGGTGGGGGGAACCTTCCTTCTCTTCTGGTCTCCAATCCAATGACACTTCTGTTCTAGAAGCTTCCCTGGGATCCCTTGGCAGGAGATCATTCTCTCCCCTCCATCTCCTTGCCCTGCTGTATTGTCTCATGAGCCCTTACCACCCCTTGAATACGTCAGTTTACACTGGTCTGTTTTTGTCAGTCTCCCCCAGTGTCCTGTGCCACAGGGCAGACTGTCATCTGTCTTCTTTGCCATTGTGACTGGTATCTGACATATAGAAAGTGCTGTATAAGTGCCTGTGGAATGAAGGAATGAATGAGTCTTCAACAAGCTTTCCAACACCAAAATAAAAAATAAAATATAGTAAAATAAAGTGTCCATGCCTCCTTGTGACCTAAAGGAACAGGTTTTTACATCTCAGCCTGACTAGCAACACTGCTTCATACGGGGCCACACTGCACAGCCCCCGTCTTCCTACCTCCTCCACCTATGCAGGGAGAGGTCCCACATCCTGAGCATAGCCAGAAGACTGCAGAGAGTAAGCAGGCCCTGAGGGGCCCTTGCATGCAGGATCAGCTTGGGGAGGCTGCAGGTGGTCCTTACCCAAAAGGAGGAGGGCTCTAGAAGACTAAAGAGAGACAGACAGACAGACAGACAAGTCACTTGTCTCAGTTCAGTGCGTGGACCTAGAGCCACAGCCTAGTCTTAGCAGTCCACAGTCCATCAGTTTGTGACCTATGGGCAAGCACTGGGTGTGCCCCCCTGGCTCACATCATTCCTGACCAGGTAGGTGCCCTGCAGAATAGGCAGCACCTGCAACCCTCTGCACACCCACTGCCCTTCCAGAAGAGTGTGGACTCTGGTCACCACCAGGCTCCTAGGAAGAAGTGAAGGACAAAGACCAGAGCATGGGGTGGCTCCTCGCACTGGCTGGGGGTTGCTGAAGGGGCAGTGGTGCTCACAAGAAGCAGGAAGGAGGACGTCTGGGACATTCCCCACAAGCTCACTCAGGCCTCGTCTTGCTTCTGTCCACTACTAGGGCTGCTCCTTCCTGCTTCTGGAAAGACCCTGGCGTTACCTGGAGCACGAAGACCTTGAGTTGCCAAAGGTAAAACATTCATTGCCCAAACCCAGAGGCTGAGGCTTAGACGAGCAGCTGCTCACCCAACATCACACAGCACCTTCACAGGTCTGAGACCTCAGTCATGCCTCTTGCCTCCCAGGAAGTAGGAAGCACCAGTCAGCCTCATGCCACCACATGATGTCATGCCTCGGCTACCACCCACGGATTCTCCAGCTGGGATAGCAGCGGAGAGAGCACAGGACTGGGAGGCAGAGACCTGGGATCCAGAGTCGGCTGTGGCTCTACACTGGCAGAGCCCTGCAGGACCTCTGAAGCTGTGTCCTTGAGAGACTGTGGCCTGGGTCTGTGGGATATGGGGTGATGGGCAGGGTGTGTGATAGGGAAGGAGCCCAGAGCCCACTGCACCACCCAAGCAGCTGTGTGCAAAGGTCTTTACTTGGACCTTGGCTGAAAGTCACCCAACTAATGGGTTGTACTATTATATATACACAGGCCATACACCCCACTGCAGCTAAAGTGGCAAAGCAGGGACAGAGGACAGCTCTTGAGCCTCAGATGCCAGACAGAGAGGGAGAGAAATGCTGGGCCCTGCAGTCCTGAGCAGACGAGGTTGGCGGGGACTATCGTGGGAGTGGAAGGAAACCACCAGGAGGCTCGGCACAGCCTGCAGACATGAAATCAGCCCTCATGGGCCACGGCCAGCTCCATCCACAGCTGGCGGAGATGGGAAGAGATGGTGGAGGCTTCACATGGGCACTGTAGGAAGCCAGGGGCCAACAGAGAGCTGACAGCATGCAGGACAAGGCACCTGGGAGGAATCACCTTGTGGGTCCCAGCAGCCGTTCCCCTGGAGTGCTCCCAGGACCACAGTGTCCAGGAAGCAGACGGCTCGTCACTGCCTCCGGAGTCCCAGAGGCTGTCCTTGTTGCCTCAGCTAGGACCCTCTGCAATCTGCCTGTGCGCAGAATGAGCTGTTTTTCTGAATGGTATCAACTTCAGCACAGTCAAGCTTATAATAAGTGGACCCTTATTAATCACATGATCAAAACCAGCTCTCTGAATCTAATTCTGCTCCCATAGGAGCCCCAAACCTAACCTGCAACAGAGGTGGCCACAGAAAGTACCCTTCATGTGTGACCTTCAGGGCCCACAGGTGTGCCAGGTGGAGCATGGGCAGCAGTGAAGGAGGGAGGTCTGATCTGCCTCTACTCCCTTCGCCTTCAGGAGCCTCAGTGCCCCAGGGAACCCAGTTTGGAAACCAATGATTTTGTCCCATCCCCTCATTTTGCAGAGAGGAATACAGAGTGAGTCCAAGCAGGGAGCTTATTCAAGGCAAACAAAAAAGTGTTTGGGACCTAGGAACAGCAGCAAGGGAGGAGCGCTCTGGTCTTTTATTTTAATATATTTGTCCAGGGTCTCACTCCGCAGCTTGCCGTCATGGTGGTCCTCCTCTTTTCAGCCTCCCCAGTGCTGGAATTGCAAGTGTGCAGCACCACATCCAGATTCCACCAGCTCAGCGCGCATGGGGACGGGGCCAGCACCGCACGTAGTGCTGGGAATCGAACCCCAGGCCCTGTGCTTGCCTAAGCAGGTGTTTAGTACACTGAGCTACCTCCCCAGCCCTCAGTCATTCTTTTACTATGGCCCATCCAGCATGTAGACAGAGGACCTGGGTCCCAGTTGTCCCTCACGAGGGCCCGGGCCCGTTCTCTGCCTTTCCCTCCTTCCTTTCCGGCGGTCGGAGCAGACCCTGCCAGAGCCAGCCCCTGTGCTAGTCACCCGTGATGGATGTCGGCGTGGCTGCAGAAGGTGTGTGTGCAGGCTTTATGGACATTTTCCTACAGCCCAGACCTCTTAAGCTCTTTTGTGGGAGCAGGTTAAGATGATTATGCAAATGGATGGAACTCCATGTGATACTATGTCAGCGATGGAGATGTAAGAGCTGAGACAGGCGCAGTACACAGAGAAGGCTGCTGCAGCCACTGCAGGACCCATGGAATCTATGTGAGAACCCTGGGCTCCTGGAACAGCCACACACACACACACACACACACACACACGCACGCACGCACGCACGCATGCACGCACGCACGCATGCACGCACGCATGCCTCCTCAGTCCCTCTAGTTAGCTGCCTGGCTACAGTCAGACTCTGTTCCCATGGAAACAGGAAATGTCAGCCGGGTCTGTGGGGATGCTGGGAAGGCAGAGGTCCGCCAGAAGCTGAGGCAGCCAGGACCCAAGGAAAACCTGCCCTCATGCTGGCTGGATGGGGATGGGGAAGACCGAGTCAGATGCAGAGATGGGCCACAAATGGTGGCCCTGGGGGCTGGCACTTTCTGGCCACTCCTGAGATAACTGTGAGGCTGGCACTGGGCAGCTCCTAGCCTGACACCATCACCAGCTCCTCCAGCTGCACCCCTAACAAACTGCTTGCAGCACCCACCAGCTGCACCAGACCAAAATGGGCTCAGAAAGTGATTCTACCAGGAACAAACAGCACAGGAAGGTGGGAATGGCCTGACTCAAAGGCACGGAAAAGCACACGTCTCTGGGGGCACATGAGCAGCACAGCCTTCCTTCTAGCAGTCTCCAGAAGGTGTCCCAGTTGATGACAGAGCTCTTACACTGGTCCCCTGTGGGGACCATACCGTGTGCCCTAGGGTGGAAATGCATGTCCCAGCTTAGCCATGCAGAAAGTATTGATGATGTGTATAATGCACTTGAAAGAGGACAGATATAAAAACAGCAACAATTATTATTAGTTGGGGATTTTTTTTTTTATTTTTTGAGACAGAGTCTCACTATGCAGTTCAGGCTTGCAGTCACAGGCACTCAGTATGTAACTCAGGCTGGCCTTGAGCTTCCAGTGATTCTCCAGCCTCAGCCTCCTAAATGCTGGGATTGGAGGCACGGGAGTAAAGACAAGGCTGGCCTTAACCTTGCCACGTGGACTCCACTCCCGTGTCTGACATAGGGCCCCATGGAGCCCAACATCTGTCTCCTCAGACCAGAAGCTAGGAGCAACCAGAGGCCTGGACTCTGCCTCGGGGCCAGAGCTGGGACTCAACCCTGCCCACTTCCCACAAACTGGGCCGGAGGCCCTCAGTGGTAGAAGTGCCCCTGTCAGGACCTGCCTCTTGGGGGTGCCTCTTGCCTCGCTCTGCACCAATGCAGGCTTCAGGGAAGAGCAACCTCGCTTGTGGTGGAGATGGGGACACTGAGGCACCGAGAGCAGCAAGTCAGAGGGGCGGGCCTAGCACTGAGACCTTGTGCAGTGCCTGATGGATTCTAAGAGCAGCAGCCCAGGGCCCAGCCTCGGAGCCCAGTGCTGGTGGGTGGGCCCCCAACACTGCTACCTCCCCTGCTGTGTGGCCTTGGACAGATGGTTCCCCACTTGAGCGCATCCACCGGTGTGAATTACACCCATTTCCAAGAGCCACCAACTGTCCTAGCCGGTGACCCTGACAGGCATCGCGCAGACCACGGCCATTGCGAGTGCTGTTAAGCAGGGCATGGTCACTCGCCGGGTCTTGCAGAGTCCTGGACCCCCAGGTCCTGGGAGGCCGGCCTGAGGAAGAGGAGCAAGGGGGCGAACGTGAGCTTCTTCCTGCTGAGACGCAATGCACGTGCACAGAACACTAATTCTTTAAACGTCACACCTAAGTCCCACAGCCGAAAAATAATCCTTCTTCGGCTCTGTCTGTCTGTCAGGTAACTCACTTGAGTTCTGTGAACTCTTCACCTCCCAGCCAGCAGTTCCTGTTCTTCAATCTCGGGCAAGAAGACAGTGAGTGACCAGTGCCTTGAACTTCCAGCACCAGGGCTGCTCCCAGCTTTAACATGCCCCTTTGTGACCTGGATCCTATTTTTCTCCTGTGCCTTGTCCTATCCTCTGCTCTGGGCTCCCCTCACATCAAGCATGCCTGCACTAGGCCCCTCACCCACTGCATTTCATTTCGTCAACTTTTCCCAGCTGAGTAACAAACTCCTATTCATCCTTCAAGACCCCACTCAGCCACCTCATCTTTCAAGGCAGGATCTATTCTATGAATGTACCATGCTGAAACTGTCATGGGCTCCTTCCTGCATGCCTGGGCTTCTCAGCACTGTGGTCCTAACACCCTGTCTGTTCTTACAGCTGCTCATTTGGCTGATCAACAGCTCCTAGGAGACTTAAAATACGTGCCCTAGGGTTTGCAGGGAATGCGAACCGGGAGTGGTGCCCTCTGGTCCAGAGTTCTTGCGGGAAGCTCCCTGCACTTGTGAAGTGGGCTGTCCAGGGAGCTGCTACTCTGCTGGCACTGCACCTGTCCTGCAAGGAGATGGGAGAATGGACCTCTGGTGAGCCTTGCTGGGACACCTCAGGGACAAAGCCACAGGGTGGAGCAGGCCCTGTCCCTGAGGAATCCAGAAGCCCTCCCTGCTACCTGCAGCCACTGTCCCAGAGGAGCAGCAGGCACAGCAGGAGCCAGAGGTTCCTGACAGGAGAGGACTGTGGCAGGCAGGACTCTGCACCCCACCCCAAGAACCTTGGAGGGCAGGGGGTGACCATCCCGCTTTCTCCCTCCACGGCAGAAGTGGGCTGCTGCTTTTCCAGCAAGCCAGATGGAGCTGGAGATGGGGAGACGGCAGACACAGTGACTGTCAGAGATCCCCAGGTGGCTGTCGGGTGTGTGCAGCCCGGGCAGAGGGTGGAGCAGGCCCCGAAAGCGGTCTGTGGGCCAGGGGCCTGCACATCACCTGGCAGCTGAGAAAAGTGTGGTCTCGGCCCCGTCCCTTACTCACTGATTCAGAAGCCCCAGAGGTGGGGCTCAGTGATCTACGGAGAGAAACACCACAGGTGATGCCTGTACAGGACCACGTTTGAGAACCACCAGGCTAGGGAATAGAAGGGACGGGGTGGGCGGTGGGGGCTAGGGCAGGAAAAGAGGGAGCAGCTGGGATGGCAGGGCAGAGACTAGGGAGAGGGGCCAGCAGGCTCTCCCAAGGCCCCTGGTGTCACCACATCTCCTGTCCTGCTCTTCGCCTCCCCGGGGCCTCACAAGTGAGCCACAGTGTGACGCAGAGTTGGTCAGCGCCTGAACAAGGACAAGTCCCTGGTAACACGGCCCTGGTCACTCATGGTTTCCCAGGTGGACAGGACGGAGGAGGAGCTGCAGCTGCTCCGCACACCAGCAGGCCCAGCCCAGGGCAGTGGAGACACTCACTCCTCTCTGAGGCAGAGGCAGAGGCAGAGGCAGAGGCAGAGGCAGAGGCAGAGGCAGAGGCAGAGGCAGAGGCAGAGGCAGAGGCAGAGGCAGAGGCAGAGGCAGAGGCAGAGGCAGAGGCAGAGGCAGAGGCAGAGGCAGAGGCAGAGGCAGAGGCAGAGGCAGAGGCAGAGGCAGAGGCAGAGGCAGAGG
>PVKA01009561.1:0-67904 GCA_004027165.1 Ctenomys sociabilis | reverse complement strand
CCCCTTTGTCGAAGATAAGATGGCTGAGTGTTTTTGTAGATGCCTCTGCATATTCTAATCTATTCCACTGATCCTCAGGTCTATTTTGATGCCAATACCATGTTGATTTTATCACAGTGGCTTTGTAGTATAATTTCAAATCAGGAATTGTGATGCCTCCTGCCTTGTCTTGATTGGCCAAGATTGCCTTTGCTATTCTAGGTCGTTTGTGCTTCCAAATATACAATCCATTTCTAAACCAGTTTTATGATCCCATATACAAACTCTGTACCAATTAATAATTCATTTCTCCCTCCTCCCAAGATCCTAATAACCTCTAACATACTTTCTGTTTCTTTAAACTTTCCTGCTAGATCTACCACATAAATGGGAATCATATAACATTTGTCCTCTTGTTTCTGGCTTATTTCACTCAGCATGACATCTTCAGGGTTCATTCATGTTGTAAGATATATCAGAATTTCTTTCCTTTTAATGGATGAATAATATTCCATCATATGTACATGCAACACTTATTCTTTCTCCCAACAGTAAACATTGAAATTGTTTCAACCTTTTGCTATTGTGCATAATGCTGCCATGCATATTTGCATGTAAGTAACTGCTTGAGCTCCTGTTTTTAGTTCTTGGGAGGGCATTGAGTCCAGGCCTTCACACTGAGCTACATTCACAAGCCTCTTTTATTTTTCATGTTGAGACAGTGTCTCACTAAATTGCTAATTTACCTAAGCTGAGCTTGAATTTATGATCCTCCTGCCTCTACCTACCAAAGTACTAGGATTACAGGAGTGTGTCACCTTGGCAGGGGTTGATTTTCAATTTTGGGGGGGAGCATATACATAAGAATGAAATTACTGCATCAAATGGTCATTTCATGTTAAACTGTTTGATGAACTGCTAAAGTTTTCCACAATAGCTGCACTACTTTATACTCCTACCACCAAAGTATAAAGATTTTAATTTCTCTACATCCTGACAATACATGCAACCGACCACAAATAGCATCTATTTTGAAAATTTACCTTTTCTAAAGTAGTTGGCCCTCTTTACTGTGGCTTATTCGACAATAAATACTGTATTTGTAATTGTAAACCTAAGTTGCAGAAACTGAAGTGAATCTAGAGCTACAGTGACAACTGAGCAGAAAAATCTTTGAACATATTTGAGATGATTGAGGAAAGAAAGATTGGTGTCCTTTGACACCATTTCATTGAATGAATTCAAATTTATTCCAGTGACAGCATCAGTATCCTTCATGAGAAGGTTAACATTTCATAGATCACTTAGCAACTCTGCGCATAGCTATCAAAGTTTACAGTCCAGCAGACTAAAAAGAAAGAACACTATGCCACTCTCATTCTCAATGTTTCCTTTAAGTTGATTACTGCAGAACTTTTGGACAACACAATTTGCCCATTTGCCTCTTATTTTAAAGTATTCAAGCAATTTAGGCATCTAAATGTTCTGCCATCTCTAAGAGGTTTAATACCTTAGCCCTGCATTTTCAATATTCTTGAATGAACTGAAGCCTTACAAACTATTCCTTTTACCTAAGGTTTGCAAAAGAACAGCAGCAACTGGACCAACCCTGTTGTTTAGGATCAGAAGTAGTGAGGTACACCAGACTGCCACCTAGTCTTAAAGTGATATTGAAGTGCATCTCAAGGTTTGACCTGAAGAACCACTTGCATCAGAAATACTTGGGGGCATTGTTTTAAAATAAATCACCCAAGAAGTAGGTTAATCAATCATCTGAGTTTTCCAGGATTGAGAGTTTTCTCCAGACTTAGTCCTGTCCCCTGCCCCAGGAGAGATGGACAAACAAGAATCTTTTACCTACTAAATCAAAATTAATGTTTTCTTACAAATATTGGATTTTGAGAAATACTGCAATGATCAACCCCATTTCTACTCCTTATTGAGAAATACCACCTCTCTACCACTTCTATCCTACATTTCAGTCTGGTACTGCATTTTCAAAAGTCCATTCCTGTTTATTTTTCCCCTTTAGTACATGTATGCAGCTCTCATTCTTCATTTGGACAGCAGTGCTTTTAGGTAATATTCTAAAAACAAATAACAGAATCACCATAGTTTTGTCTGAGTAAGTTGTAGAGATGCATTTTTTTTATTTGTTGATTCGATGAAAATATGCTATGTGCCTTTCTCCATGCCATGCATTGCTCAGAAGAAAAAGGACCTAAGGTTAACTGTGAACATGATCATGCACGTACTCATATGTATATGTAGTATGATTCTGTACATAGCTGGAGAAATAGTTTATAGCTGCATAGTTTCATAGCTACAACTATTTCATAATATTTATTAATTCAGGAAATATTTATTTGGGACTTTCTGTATCTCAGAACAATGCAAAATACTCAGACACAAAGTGAACCACGTCATTCAGTATTCATGATTTTATGTAGCTTATATTCTAGTATGGAAAGATACATGAATATGGAAACAAGTGATTATAGGTGCTTCGTAAGTACTATGATAAATTAAAATAGGGTGATATAATTGAAATGGAGGACCTACTTTTAATTGATTGGCTATGAATGACATTCTGAAGCAGTGATATTCGAGCCAAGATCTAAATGATAAAAATCTAGCCACTTTTAGACCTAGAGAGAAATGTTCTAGGCATAGGGAATAGCTAGAGCATGCTCTGAAAGGCAAGAATAAGCCTGGCAGGTTTAGGAAATGAATTAGAGGGATAGTTTGGCAATGGTGTGAAGCAATGAAGAGAATCACATGAGAGGGGGTTGGATAAAGAATCCTTGTGAGTCTGGGTCTGGGAGTTGGCTTGCTCTCTTATCCTGAAAAATTGTTTGAGGAAGACATTGAAAAGTCTTAAGCATAGAAATGAAGTGATCATATTTCTGTTTTTTTAAATTATGTATTTGGTACAGGGTCTCACTACTCAGCTCAGACTCATAGTGATCTTCCTGTTTTCAGCCTCCCCAGCATGGGGCTTACAGTTGCACGACACCACGCTGGGTCTCAGTGGCTGGATCAGTGAGCCCTGGGGCCAGGCTGGCATGGCTTGATTGAATCCTGGTCCCTGTTCTTGCCTAGGCAGGAAGCTTAGTCTGCTGAATTAGATTTCTATTTTTAAAAATTCCCTTGTTATTTTTGGAGACTATATTGTAATACAGTGAGGATAGAAACAAAACCAAGTAAGAAACTATTATAAATGGGCTATGTGAAAGAAGCTAGTGTCATGGAGCCAGGTGTTGAACAACAGAATACTGCACAATTCTGAGGTACTACTGAGTTAAGGTCACCAAATTTTGTTGCTGGTGATCTTATAAAAAGAAGTGTCAAGAATATTCCCGGGTTTCTTTTAAAAATAATTTTATTGAGAAACAAATAGCAATGAGACAGTTTCAAAACTGATTAGGACTTAGATTTCTAAATTTCTGTGTAAAAATATGTAATTATTTATGCCAGGTTTCTTGACTTGGGTCAATAGTGGAGCTATTCACTAATTTGCAGAAGATTTGAGAAGTGACTTGGGGAAAGGACAGCAGGTACCATGAGTTTAGTTTTAGACATGTACAAATCCAGGTGCTTAATAAAATTCTGAATTGAGGTGTCAAATAGCATATCTATTTCTATTCAGTCTTGGATCATGTCGGAGTCAGATACACTAGTATTTAACTGTTACGGCTTGCATCTACATGTCCCCCAAAGCCTCTTGTGCAGATGGGGTTTTTCTGAAGTGCCTAGATCTAAGGGATGTGAATGCAGACTAAGGGTGTGTTAAAACAAATCATTCTACTGATTGGCTTAACATATAGTTCTTGGTCTGGATATTGGAAAGTCCTTCCTTGAATATGGGTGACACCAACCCATAGGCTTGTAGCCTGAATGGAATGGAATGTGAAAAGAAGACAGGCAAGCTTGCTGCTTGCTGCCTATCTTGCCATGAGCTGTTTCGCCTCAACCATGTCCCTCTGCCACACCACTCTGTTTTGGAGCCAGTTGACTATGGACTTAAACCTCTAAAAACTGTGAGCTGAAATAAACCTTTCCTGCTTTGACTAATAGGTATTGTTTACTTTATCCTAACAATGAGAAAAGACATTGTAACTAAGACAATAACACATTGGGACTGTATGACTTCACTAGAAATTTTCAGAGGGCACAAGGAAGAGATTCCTGGACTGAACTATGGGGCTACCAACACTTAGAAGTCAAGTAGAGGACAAGGATCCAAAAAGAGACTGAGAAAACAATGAGGTAGAAGTTGACTCAATAGGAAAGTGTAGGGTCACTGAAGCCAAAAGGAAAATATAAATGAGTTTCAAGGAAAAAATGCCATTTATGTCGTTTGTTCAGTGAGGATTACATTATGTAGCTGAGGCTGCCCTCAACCTCAAGAGATTTCCTAGGCTGGCTTAAAACTGCTGTGATCCTTCTACCTCAATCTTCTGAGGAATGCTTTTTTAAGTGTTGCCACCACTGGAGGCTACAGGGAAAGAATGTTGTTATTATTATATTGCAGGTAGGGAAACTGAAGCATGAGACTGCTAGATAGTTCATTCAAGATCTCATAGCTAGTAATGGAAGAGTGGGGAGTTAAATTCAAACAATCTGACTTCAGAGTCTCATCACTACACTTTGGCTTTCAAAATTAATATACAAATTCTTTGGGTTTTTTTGGAACTTGGAATTGAACTCATGACCTCACACTTGCCAGGCATGTGGTATGCCACTAAATTATACCCTTGGCTCTGTTATACAGATTCAATGCAATCCAGATAAAAATTCCAGCAGTGTATCTCAAAGAATTAGAGAAAACAATCCCAAAATTCATTTGGAACCACAACAGACTTAGGCTGGTGAGATAGCTCAGTGGAATAAGCACCTGCTTAGGCAAGAGCAAAACCTCAGGTTCAATCCTTAGCACTATATGCCCCACCAGCCCCATCCTCTGGTGCACTAAAGGAGCCACTGAGACTGGGTGTGGTGGTGCATGCATGTAATCCCAAGGCTTGGGAGGCTGAAAACAGGAATATCACTATGAGTCCAAGCTGTGTAGTAAGACCCTATCCCAAATATATTAAAAAAGGAGTTACCTAGAATAGCAAAGGCTAACTGGGTAACAGAGGCAAGGCATTACAATCCCTGACTTGAAACTATGCTACAAAGCTACTGTAATAAAAACAGTATGATACTGGCAAAAAATAAAAAAGAACATAACTGAGGATTACTAGAACAGATTAGAAGATACAGAAATAATTGCAAGCACATTGAGCTACCTTACCTTTGACAAACGTGCCAGACACTTTCACTGAAAGAAAGATAGGGTCTTTAATAAATAGTGCTGCAAAAACTGGCTTTGCACATGCTGAAGATTAAACTAGGCCTTTATCTTCCAGTGTGCACTAAACCAAAATCAAAATGGATAAAAGATATAAGTACTAAAACATGAAATCTGCTGGAAGATAGAATAGATAGAACTCTTGAAATCATATGTGCAGGCAGATATTTTATAAAGAAAACTCCACTTGCACAGGAAATATCACAAATAATGAACAATTGAGGTCTTATTAAAATGTCTTGTACAGTAAGAAAATTCCACAGAGAGGTGCCAGGGAGATGGCTCAGTAGAAAAAGCGCTTCTCTGATAAACACAAGGGCCTGAGTTCAATCCCCGGTTTGGGTAAAAAAATAAAATAAAATAATAAATAAATAAATAAATGAATGAAAAAAGAAAATTCTAAAGCCAGCCCACAGAGTCAGGAAAAGATTGTGTCAAGTGTTCCTCCCATGAAGGACTAGCATGTAGAATATATAAAGAACTGAAAGAAATAGATGCCAACAAAATTTAAAGACATAGTCCAAAAATGGGCATAAAGCTGGTGGAGCTGAGGACATGTCACTGAGTAATGCCCATTTCGCCCTCCAATATCTAGGCCTTGCTGTATGGTCTGGGCCTGTGTCACTGGGTGGGGTGTGTATGTCGTGTTTTTGATTCTCATAAAGGCATGATAAAGGTCAACAAGCCCATCCAGCCCCAGAGACTGGCCAGAGACAGCACGGCCGACTCTGCCATCCTCCTCGATCCTGCCCAAGCCCGCCCAGCCCCAGAGACCGGCGTAAAACAGCGTGGCCGCCTCCACCATACTCCTCGATCCCACCCACACCCACCCAGCCAGAGACAGCGGCTGACTCCAGCAGCCTCCTGGATCCCACCCCAAGCTCTCCCAGTGAGTGGGAATTTGCACAACTCACCAGGATTCCCAGATGAGTGAGAGTGTAGTGAGTCTGAGGGAGAGACATTGGCTTCTTCCCACGCCCACTATCCGATCCCTGCCCCCAAGCCCTTCAAGCCAGTGACTGGCCTGAAACCTTAGGATCCACTCACCAGCACCTCCACGGATTCCCTGCCCTAAAGCCCGCTGAACGAGTGGGAATCTCCCGACTCTCTGGGCATCAAAGTTCAGTGAGTGTAGAACTCCAGGCCCGCTGTGCCAAGAGACATTTCTTAGGGATGCCCTGTTCCCCCCACCCCCCGTGGCCTGGTGAGAGCTGCAGGCACACTGTGAAAAAGAAGCATTTCCAGGTGATTACTGGTCCCATGCCACAGCCCCAGACCCAGTGCAGATCGGCCTGGAGTGAAAACTCCAAGCCCGCCACGGCAGAGGGACATTTCTCAGCAATCCTCCGTCCCACCCAATGGACCCGAAACCCAGCACAGCCTGGGCTGTGAGTGACGGCGCCAGGTCCACTGCACCAGAGGGACCTTTCCCAGCCTTCTTGGGTTAGGGCCTGTAGACCCAGACCCAGCACAGGCTAGCCGACCCAGTACAGCCTACTCAGTGAATAAGATCATCCACTATCCTTCTGTGAGCCCAGGCCCACCCACCTGGGGAATGACCTGCCTGCCACAGGAGGGTCTGACCCTGGGAACCGACAGAGGGGAACCAAGGAGCACAGCAAAAAAGGAACTGAACACAACAGCTAGATCCAGGATGGGCATACCTCGAAAATCTCAAACTTAATAGACTGGCACCCAAATTTCATATCAAGCTAAGGTTATAGCTGCACCACAGATCTACACCAAAGGTCAAAGGTCAGTGCTATACAAAATGACAAAGAGAACGGGAAGGATGCAATCCCAGACCTCGAGTCCATCACAAAGGGCAGAGGACACTAGCTCAGCTGCAATGATTGAATTAACAGATACAGCAGCAAAGGAACAGCAGCAGAAAGCTATAGAAGAAATAAAATGAGAAGTAATTCCCCAAATTAAAAAAGAAATATCTGAGTACATAGTATCTGAAATAAAGAATGAATTCCAGAAACATTGGATGGAAAAATTATGCTGACCCAGAATAAGTGCAGAGAGTACTATTCCAGCTAATATATATGAGTTAACAGCATCTGAGGCAAAGAAACAACAGCAGAAAGATCATGAAGAACTCAAAGCACAAATAAGTTCTGAAATCAAAAATGAACTTTTTGAAGTCATAGCATCTGAAATATAGAAACAAGCCCAGAAATATACAGAGGAAACCCAACTTGGAAGAAACACAGCAGAAAAAGAATTAATAACTACCTCTAAAGAAGACATGGATAAAAAAGTTGGGGAGATCAGAAATATGATGGATTCCTTGAATGAGCAATACAGAAAAGAAATAGAACACACGAAACACAGTCAAAGAGATATAGAAGAAGGAAAAATATCAATCACGAGTCTACAAAACCGTCTGAGTGAAAGCAAAGACAGAGTTTCAGATCTTGACGATGCCAAAGCAGCTAGTGAAAAGGTGAGAAAGGATCTCTTAAAAACAATGAGAGTGCAGGAAAAAAATAATCCATCACGTTCAAGATGATGCCAGGAAAAACAATGTGAGAATAATTGGTATCAATGAGAATGAAGGAGTCAATACAAATGACATAAAAAGAATTTGGGGAGCAGTAATTTCAGAAAACTTCCCAAATAGGAGGAAACAATGCAACATTCAGGTCACCGAAGCATACAGAACACCAAATAACCTCAACCCAAGTGGAAACACACTGACACATATAATAGTTAAGATACCAGAAATCCAACACAAAAATAATATACTGAAAGCTGCAAGAGAGAAGAAGGAGCTCACATTCAAAGGAAAATCCATCAGAATTACAGCGGACTTCTCTACATAAACAATGAAGGCAAGGAGAGCATGGAGCAGAGTTCTTCAATTCCTACACAAAAACAAATTCCAGCCGAGACTATTATAACCTGCAAAACTCTCTTTCAAGTTTGATGGAGAAGAGAAATACTTCCACGACAGAGAACAACTAAAGAATTTCATCATGACAAAGCCATCCCTTCACAGGTTACTGAAAGATGTTCTAGAAAGAGACCACAATGACCAGAACTCCATGAATGTGAATGGAAAGAACACACTAAACAGGACAGTCAATTAAACACAGGTTACAAAGGAGTAAACAACACCAGGTAAATATCATGACAAACGTAAGTCAACGCATTTCAATCATAACCATCAATGTAAACAGACTTAAATCTCCAATTAAGAGATATAGACTGGCACAGTGGATTAGGAAACAAAATCCAACAATATGCTGTATACAAGAAACACACTTAACTCAAAAGGACATTCATATGCTCAAAGTCAAAGGATGGAAAACAATACTGCATGCCCCAGCACCTCAGAAAAAAGGCAGGAGTAGCAATTCTGTTCTCAGACAGTCTCAACTTCAAATCAAGAATGATCAAACGGCACAAAGAAGGCCACTATATTGGTCAGGGAAAAAATTCAAGAGCAAGAAGTAACACTCACAAATATTTATGCACCAAACACAGGAGCACCCTGTATGTAAGACAAATCTTAAGGGACATGAAAAACTTAATGTCTAAGAACACAATCTTAACAGGAGATCTTAACACACCCTTATCTCAAAAAGATAGGTCAACCAGACAAAAAATTATCAAGGAAGCAGCAGTACTGAACCAGAGCTTGGAACAAATGGACTTGGTGGACATATACAGAGTGTTCCACCCAACCACACCTGAATACACCGTTTTTTCAGCTGCACAAGGGTCATTTTCCAACATAGACCACATACTAGTCCAGAGGTCATGCCTAAGTATATGCAAGAAAATAGAAATTATCCCATGCATACTATCTGACCATAATGCAATGAAATTGGAAATAAATGACAAAAGAAACCAGAGAAACACACTAACCTCATGGAAATTAAACAACACACTACTCAGCAATCAATGGGCTGTAGAAGAAATTCAACAAGAAATTCAACAATATCTACAATTCAATGAAAATACAAGTACAACTTACAGGAATTTATGGGATATGATGAAAGCAGTTCTTAGAGGGAAAATAATAGCTATGTACTCACAAATTAGGAAAAAAGGGAGGGAACAAATTAGCACCTTAATGTTTCACCTCTGACAACTAGAAAATGAAGAGCAAACAAAACCCAGAGCACAAAGATGAGAAGTCATAAAGATTAGAGCAGAAATTAATTCAATTGAGATTAACAAAACAGTTCAAAGAATCCAAAAATCAAAAAGTTGGTTCCTTGAAAAACTAAATAAAGTTTATAAGCCTCTTGCCAACCTCATCAAAAGAGGCAAAAGAAAATTCAAGTACAAACGATAAGGAATGAAAAGGGTGAAATCACCACAGACCCAGTGGAAATTCACCAGATTATCAATAGTTACTTCGAGAATCTTTATGCTCACAGAATAGAAGACACAGAAGAAATGGACAGATTCCTCGAAAGGTATAAATAACCAAAACTGAATCAAGAAGATATAACAACTCTCAATAAGCTGATAACAGCCAAATAAATACGAAACATAATAAAAAGCCTACCGACAAAGAAAAGTCCAAGTCATAATGGCTTCACAGCTGAATTCTACTAGAGATTTATACAAGACATAATTCCCACACTCCACAAACTCCTTCTATGAAGTTGAAAAGGAAAAAGTCCTCCCAAAATCATTTCTGGAGGCAAGTATAATACTGATTCCAAAACCAGGGAAGGACACAACCAAAAAGGAGAACTACAGCCCAATCTCCCTCATGAACATAGATGCAAAAATACTTAACAAAATCCTGGAAAATAGAATACAGCTAATCATAGAGAAGATCGTACACCATGACCAGGTAGGATTCATCCCACGGATGCAAGGATGGTTCAGTATTCAAAAATCTATAAACGTAATACACTATATTGATAGACTGAAATCTAAAAACCACATGATCATCTCAATTGATGCAGAGAAAGCCTTTGACAAACTCCAACACTCATTCATGTTCAAGGTCCTACAGAAAATTGGAATCGATGGACTCTATCTTAACTTGATAAAAGCCATCTATGACAACCCAAAAGCTCATATAATCCTAAATGGGGAAAAACTGAAATCTTTTACTCTTAAATCAGGTACAAGACAAGGATATCCTCTATCACCTCTCCTATTCAATGTAGTCTTGGAATTCTTAGCATCAGCCATTAGAAAAGAGGGAGAAATAAAGGGAATAAGAATAGGTAAAGAAGAAGTTAAATTATCATTATTTGCAGATGACATGATACTTTACATGGAAGACCCCAAAAATCCTACCAAAAAACTACTAGAACTGATACAGAAATTCAGTAGCATAGCAGGATACAAAATCAATACGCAGAAGTCAATAGCATTCCTCTACACAGATAACAAGCACACTGAAAGGGAAACAATAGAAACAATACCGTTTACAATAACACTGTGGAAAATGAAATACCTTGGGATTCACTTAATCAAGGAAGTCAAAGATCTTTTCACGGAAAATTACAACACCCTAAGAAAAGAGATTATAGAGGATTTCAGAAAATGGAAAGATATTCCATGCTCCTAGATAGGAAGAACCAACATCGTGAAGATGGCCATACTCCCAAAATTGCTGTACAGATTCAATGCAATCCCTATCAAACTGCCACCAACATACCTCCCAGACATAGAGAAATCAATCCTAAAATTTATTTGGAAACACAAATGACTTAGAATAGCAAAGGCAATCTTGGCCAATCAAGACAAGGCAGGAAGCATCACAATTCCTGATTTGAAATTATACTACAAAGCCACGGTGATAAAATCAACATGGTATTGGCAACAAAATAGACCTGAGGATCAGTGGAATAGATTACAAGACACAAAGGCATCTACAAAAACATTCAGCCATCTTATTTTCAACAAAGGTGCTACTCAAGCTTACTGGAAGAAAGATAGCCTCTTTAACAAATGGTGCTTGAAAACATGGCTTTGTACATCCCGAAAACTAAAACTTGACCCAGCTCTATCACCATGCACTACGTTAAAGTCAAAATGGATGAAAGATCTAAACATTAAAACAGAAACACTCAATCTCCTGGAATAGAAAGTAGGAGGATCTCTTTAAGACATAGGGGTAGGTAAAGAGTTCATGAACAAACATATATTCACTTGGGAAGCACTTGAAAGAATCCACAACTGGGATCAACTCTTCTTAAGGAGCTTCTGCATGTCAAAAGAAATTGTCAACAGAGTGAAAAGACAACCCACAAATTTTGAAAAAAGCCTAACTACTAAGTAATCAGACAGAGGACGACTGTCTAGAATATATAAAGAACTAAGATATAACAGGGCCCTCAAATTTAAAGACCCAATTCAGAAATGGGCATCTGAGATGAGTACACACTTCTCAGAAGAAGAAATTAAACAAGCGAATAAATATATGAAAAAATGCTCCACATCACTAGCTATTCGTGAAATGCAAATGAAAACAACACTGAGATACCATCTCACTCCAGAAAGAATGGCTATCGTAAGGAAATCATCCAACAACAGATGTTGGAGAGGTTGTGGAGAAAAAGGAACACTTCTTCACTGCTGGTGGGAATGTAGACTGGTACAACCATTTTGGAGGTCAATGTGGAGACTCCTGAAAACAGGAGGACTAGAAATCCCCTTCAAGCTGGCTATCCCCCTGCTGGGAATTTTCCCAACGGATCTGAAAACATATCATAGTGATATATGTGTACCTATCTTTATAGCAGCGCAGTGTGTGATAGCAAAATCTTGGAAACAACCAAGATGTCCTCACATGAGGAATGATTGAAAAAGCTGTGGTATTTCTATATAATGGAGTATTACTCAGCTATTAAGAATGATAAGTTTGAAGCATTTATACTGCAATGGATGTCACTTGAACATATACTGATAAGTGAAATAAACCAGACACATATGTGTAAATATCATATAGTCTCCCTAGTATAACAAGAAAAAAGCTGAAATACAAGGGGAAACGTACAACAACAACTAAAATCAATTGAGTCAGATAAGGCAATGTGAATGGCATATGCTGCAGGATACTAATCAGCTTTTCTTCTGGATGGTTAACAACCTAAGTTCCCAAAACAAAGTTGGAGAAATAGAAGAGCTCCAAGGCCAGCCAACATTTTGGCTCTAGCCTTTCAAGGTCAACGAAGACTCAGGACATAGGAGAACCTGTACTGCAACATCATGAAACTCAGTTGAGCTCCAAATTTTCTGAACAAGGAGATTATGAAGCCACATTTTAAAGATTTTGAAGTTCTATAGTGTGCCTGGGGAGAGTCACATGGAGAGTAAACAATCTCTCAGCCTCTCACGTACAGCAAACTGGTCAAGCATTGGCCATGACTCATCCACATGGATGACACAGACAAAGGATCTTCAGAATAATGTACAGGACTACAAGATAAACCCTGAGGGGACTTCACTGATCACATAAGAAACATAAAGTACATGTGTTGGTATATAAGTCTTGCTCTATCTAGGTCTTTACCATCCAGCAGAAAAGTATGAAAATGAAGTATACATCGCGGGGCCATAATATTAAGCTAAGCTGTAAATGGATATGGTTGACAACTTCTTTGAATAACTCACTATTGTTGTGGAATGCTGGACTGTGTTGGATTGTGTTGTCGAGTTCAAGCACCTTAGTTAGTTGAGTGACAATGGAGTGCCCACCTTTGACAGATGTAGACAAAGGAAGGGGTATGGAAAGAAAAAATCATGATGTGTGTGTGTAGACAGTACATTTGGGATAGATAATGCTGTGCTTCTACATAATCCTATGAGAGGCAAGACTTGCACTCATGGTGGTTGGACAGGATATTATGTCGGCTTCTAGTACTATGGTCATCCACTAGCAAAATAATTATTGAATTTTTGATATAATTCATGTATAAAAAATAAGATAAGTAAACAGCTATACTCTTAATTTACTGATAAGAGACATCTGCTATAATAATGTCTGTAAGTGTAATATCATGTATGCACCTTGTATGATACCAAAACAGTATGAAAATAGTTCGAAATGTATTAATTTATCGAATCTGTCTTGTTAAATTGTCTTAAAACTCTGATTGATATTTGTACTTCAATAAAATAAAAAATAAATTAAATAATGGGCATATGAGATGAATGCACATTTCTCATATAAACACATACAAATGGCACACAAATATATAAAGAAGTTCAATATCACTGATCATTGGACAGTTGCAAATTAAGACAATACTGCCATTCTATCTCACCCTGGAAAAAAAGGCTACCATAAGGAAATCAACCAATAACACATGGTGACACGGTTGTGGAAAGGATGGAACATCTCCTCACTGTTGGTGGAAGTTTATACTGGTGCAACCACTGGAAATCAGTAAAGAGATTTCTTTAACACCTAAAACTAGAGGTTCCATGTCAGCCAGCTATTCCCCTTGTGGGTATCTTCTTGAAAGAATTAAAAGCATAATGCAACAGCAATATATACACATCTATGTTCATAGTGGCACAGTTTGCAATACCAAAATCTTGGCAATAACCCAGATGCCCAAATTGTGAATGGATAAGGATGAAGCCACAAAGAATGATGAACATGAGACATTTCTAGTTAAGTGTACATATGCTGAGACTGTACTCTTAAGTGAAATAAGCGGGACACACATGTGTGAATTCTACATAGTTTCTCTGGTGTGAGAAACCAAAAAGATAAAGACCAAAATATATAATAGATATTGTGAAATAGAAAGAAAATGTTCACATGGGAAGGGAAACTAGGCAGGCATGAGAGAGAAAGGAGGAAAAAAAGGAAGATGAAAGAAAGAAAAATGGAAACAATGATTTTTTTAAATGAGGAAAGAATGTATGCTTTTGTAGATGAGGGAAGGGTTGAAGGGAGGGTATGGAAATGAGAAAGAGGAAAGAATCAAGATATATCATGTACAGCTGCAAATACCATATGGTAAATGTGATCATTGTGTATCCTTATAAAGTGCAATTAAATTTAAGTAATACAGAATAAACATACATTTCTTCCTTGAATAAGGATTGTTCCTTGGCTTTTATTTTTTAAGGGAAGTGGACATCCATTAGTATGTTAGGTTTTTTATTTTGGCTCTTTCTGTTTTTCTAATGTGGGCATTCAGTTATAAATTTCCTTCACAGAATTGCTTTCATTGTGTCCCATATGATCTGTTATATTGTACTGGTGCTTTCATTTCATTCTGGAAATTGTCTGATTTATTGATTCATCTCTCTTGTGGTCTATTCATTATGCAGGAGTGTATTATTTAATTTCCATATGTTTGCATAATTTCTGTGGTTTTTCTTGCCATTTATTTTTAATTTCATTGCAGCATGATCTGATAATATGCATGATACAATTTTTATTTCTTGTATTCACTCAAGCATACTTTATGAGCTAGAATGTGGCCTGTTTTGGAGAAAATTCCATGTCTTGCTAAAAAGAACATGCATTCTGTTGTTTCTGGGTGGAACACTTTATACATATTAGGTCAGTTTGTTGAAAAGTTCAGTTCACCTGATTTCTTTGTTGATCTTTTTGTTTAACTGATATATTTATTTGTAATAGTGGGTTACAGGTCCCTACTCTAATTATATTGTTTTTTATCTTTTATGGCCATTAATGCTTGTTTTATGATGCTAGGTGCATTATAATTTGGGGCATGTATGTGTATAATTGTTCTTTTTCCCTGGGATGAACAGCTTAGTAACACTGTTAACCAGTGCATAGGGTCCTTCTTTACCTCTTTTGATCAGCTTTGGTTTAAAGTCCACTTTTTCTCAAAATAGGATAGCTACTCCTGCTTGTTTTCAGGCTCTTGTTGCTTGGAATACTGGCTTCCGTCTTTTGGTTCTCAGTCTCTGAATTTCTTTATGGGTTAAATGCATTTTAGTATACAGCCTACTGTTGCACTATATTTTTTCTTGATGCAGTCAGATAATGTATGTCTCTTGATTGGATAATTGCAAACATCCACATTTATACTTAATACTTATTGTGCTATAGTTTGTGTCTAGATGTTCCCCCAAAGCCTCATGCAGTCATGGAGGCAGGCTTTTCAGAGCTAACTGAATCTACAGTTTGTGACTGATGTTGGAGAGGTTGTGGAGAAAAAGGAACACTTCTCCACTGCTGGTGGGAATGTAGACTGGTACAACCATTGTGGAGGTCAGTGCGGAGGCTCCTCAAAAGAGTAGGATTAGAAATTCCATTCAAGCCGGCTATCCCCCTACTGGGAATTTTCCCAGAGGAACTGAAAACATTATATCATAGTGATATATGTGTAGCTATGTTTATAGCAACACAATTTGTGATAGCAAAATCTTGGAAACAACCAAGACGTCCATCACATGAGGAATGGTTGAAAAAGATGTGGTATTTCTATATAATGGAGTATTACTCAGCTATTAAGAATGATAAGTTTGAAGCATTTATACTGAAATGCAGATCTTGCCTCTCATAGGATTATGAAGATGCACAGCATTATTTATCCCAACTGTACTGTGTATACACACACATCATGATTTTTCTTTCTATACCCCTTCCTTTGTCTACACCTGTCAAAGGTGGGCACTTCATTGTCATTCAACTAACTTAGGTGCTTGAACTGGACACCACAGTCCAACACAGTCGAGCATTCCACAATAGTGAGTTATTCAAAGAAGTTGTCGACCATAGCCATTTACAGCTCAGCTTAATATTATGGCCCCGCGGTGTATACTTCATTTTTATGCTTTTCTGCTGGATGGTTAAGACTTAGATAGAGCAAGACTTATATACCAACACATGAACTTTATATTTCTTATGTTGTCAGTGAAGTCCTCGCAGAGTTTATCTTGTAGTCCTGTACATTATTCTGTAGATCCTGAAGTGGATGCCACTTGAACATATACTCATAAGTGAAATAAACCAGACACACATGTGTAAATATCGTATAGTCTCCCTAAAGTGCAATACTGGGATTAAGGGTTCTGGGAATATGGTTCAGTTCACTCTACTCAATCAATTGGCATCATCCTAGCCCCAGAAAATAGGCAAAAAGCTTATTTCCCTCTCTCTCCTCTCTTCTTGATTTTGCTGTGTTCTGCTACCAAAAAATGTGACCTCTCTGCCATGTTCCACCCTGCCTTGGAGCCAACCAGTTGAATGTTCACAAACTGAGCTTAATAAAGCTTTCCCACTTTAAATTTGGGTTCCAGATATTTTGCCTCTGAAATGAGAGAAAAGTAACTAATACAAATGAGTGTTGTTTTATTCCTGTCATTCATAACTTTTCTTTCACTTTTTTCATTTTTTCCCTTCTACTTAATTGTTGACCTACCTAAATCATTTATTCTCCTGGGCATTTTTGCATTATTAACTCCATCTTCTCTTACTACAATATCCTTGAGAATTTTCTGCTGTGTTAGTGTGGGAGTTATAAATTTCTTTAGGTGTTATTTACCATGGAAATACCTAAGGCTTCATCTTACTACTTCATCTTATTATACTAGAATGGAAATCTTGTTAAAATCTAATAATAACACATATTTGGCATAGTTGTGATGAAAAAGGAATATTTATACATTTCCATGGAAATGTAACTTACTACAATCATTATAGCAATTAGTATGGGGATTTCTCAATAAAGAAAAATTAGAAATTCCATTTGAGTCAGCTATCATTGCCCATCTAATTATCTTTTCCAAACAGCTAAAGGCATTATATTACAGTGACACATGCATTCCAATATTTGTATCAGTACAATTTATAATAGCTAAATCTTGTGAACAGCATATATGATTATCAATAAATGAACAAATGAAGAAAATACAGTAACTATAAATGACAGAATATTAGTCGGCTATAAAGAAGGATAAATTCAAGACATTTGCAAGGAATGGATGCATCTGGAAAGCATAATGTGAAGTAAAATAAACCAAAATGCACAATCTTAAACATTGTATGTTTTCTCACTTCAGTGATAGAAAGTACAAATAAGGAGCAAAGTAAGGTATTAAGAAAAGAAAAGAGGGATATAGATGTTTTGCAAAAGGAAGGGGTCTAAGAGCCTGAGACAGAAGATCATGAGAGGAATAAAGAGATATGAAAATCTTTAAGATATGATATGTACTTGTACCAAATACATACAATGAATCTAAACAGTATATGTCAGGCTGACGAGATAGCTCAGCAGACTAACCGCCTGTTTAGGTAAGCATAGGGACTAGGGTTTGATCCCTGACACCATATGCCATGCCGGCACTGACCCCAAACACACTGAGTTAGCCACTGACACCAGGGATCGTGGTGTACACCTGCAATCTCAGCACTGGGGAGGTTGAGAACAAGAGAATCACTGCGAGTACAAGCTGTGTGGTAAGATACTTTACCAAATACATAAAAAATAAATAAATAAAAATAAATAGCATATTTCATAAATATGAACTACATATTAATAAAAGCAATAATATTTAAAATGGGAAAGAGGTTCTAGAGAAAAAGGGAACAAAGTGTGCAGGGAGGGGACAGGAACTAAAAAGGAATCAAAATATGCCTAAGATAATCATTAATTTCATTTACTGTAAAAATGAACTAATAAAAGTAACTAGTGATAGAGCAAAAACGTGAATCTTAAAAGCATAATTTCTCTGGGATAAATGTCCAGTAGTATGTCACATAATGGTAGGGCATTTAGTTTTAGGTTTATTCTAATGAAACAGAGTAACTATTTTCCAGTATTATGGTTCCATTTTACACACTCACCAGCAATGTATGTTTGATCCATGTTCTCTGTGTTATCATCAGCATTTGTTGGTGTTACTAGTGTATGTTATTCATCTCAATAAGTATGTAGATATGAAACTTTTATTTTTAAATGAAGTGACCTAGAGATGAGAAATTGTTTTGAAATTTCTTGAAGATAGTTCATTTATTGTTTCAATTTAATTTGTTTTGAACTGATTCTGCCTGCAAAACCATTTTTAACTTTTGCAATAAAGATGCCCATTAATCTTGGAGTCCATTGCTGAGGAACCACAAAAACAATTATTTACCTTCTTCTGTGCCTAAAGAAAAGGAGATACCTAAGGAGATTCGTATGAGGAAGCTGGAAGATCCAGACAGAGGAAAATATATAGAGAGAAACTCTGGGACAATATTTGCAAGTAATAGCTTTCACAGTATATGTTTTTGTTTGAAGGAGATGGAAATCTGATATAGTTGCCCAAGTGGAAAGCTGGATGATAAACATTATATGCTGATACCTGTTTATATATATCCATTATTCTTCATTCTGTGCTCAGTGGTCCTACATTGGTAGCTTGAAATCTCCATGGTGGGAGAGTTTACATCACAGGAACTGGAAAACACTGCAGATCATGGAATTTTTTAATTCAGGGAGTTTCTTGGTATTTATTGCTGAACTGCTGTGCAGGTTTCCAAAGCTTGCCTTTTTCACCTCAAATAAGAAAGTATGTAATCCATTAGGCACATACTAAATACACTAGCTCAAGCAATATAACTGGAGTAGCTCCCTGCTCCTATGTGAGAGATGAGACACAGAATGATGCCCACCCCTACATGAAAGAACAGATCTGGAGGAGCACTCCAACCCTTTGTGAGACAGCAGATCCATCCTAGAGGGGTAGTGGCCTGCCCTCGCATGAGAAAGCAGTCCTGTAATGGAGGAGAGGTGCCCACACCTACAATGTTAGGCAGCAGAGGCAAAGATTAAACACTTGAAACAATCCTAGAAGACAACAATATCCAGGGGAGAAGAGAGCAATCAGACACCATGACTATTGATGTTAAGTTCAACAGCCCATTTGAAATCCTGCTTTCCAGCCTAAGTCCAGCAGAGCACAGAGGGCCCCATCTATCAACAAAAGCAGAACACGCTTGACATGGAACAGTAACAATAGCCTTAGGGGAATGAACAGAGGGGCCTTTAGGACAGGGAGGGCTCCTGAAAGATTCATAGATCCCAAAACTAGTCATAGAAAATCATACACAAATGGAACCCCAAACTACAGATCATGGAAAGAAACCAATCATTCAATAACACAGGAATATTTTCTTTGATTCAAAAGGTTTTTTTTTTTTATTCTTTTAATGTGTTGTCTTATTTTTATTGTTCCTCATCAGCTTTACATAGGGATTGTGGTTTTCTCAATGTTTTTCTCTCTTCTTTTTGTTTCTTTTTTTGCCTTTTATCTTTCTCTGTTCAAAGTTTTATGCTCATTCTTTGTTCTTTTATCTCCTATTTTTGCTATTTCTTCTTATATTTCTTTTTTGTTCTTTCCAATGACTGCTCTCTATCACTATTAATTTAGTTCTACTCCTTAATAAGATTCTCTATCTTACTTTTGTGTTCTCCTTTTGATGTTCCATTCATTAAGTTTTCAAATTTTTATTCTCTATTTCCCCAGCTCTACCAGCTTTACTAGTATAACTTACTAACATTTATGAATTATAGTGCTATGGTTTGTCTCTAGTTGTACCCCTAAAGTTTCATGCAGTCATAAAGCCAACAGGCTTTTACAGTTTGTAATTAATTCATGGTCCAATACTGGGATGATGGGTATGTGTGCTACACCCAGACTGGGGCAGATAGACTGAATACAACATAAGGACGGGAGAGAGGCTTGGTCTCTACCATTGGTACTGCTGCCACTGCTTCTTCCCTTTGCCCTTGGCTGTTTTCCACTGCCAGTGAACTGTTGCTCTGTGCCATGTACCACTCCGCCTTGGAGCCATCCAAGTATGGACAGAAACCTTGACAAACTGTGAGCTAAATAAATCTTTCCTTTATTAATTTTGGGTGTTGGATATTTTATCCCACCAATGACAGAAAAGTAACTGAGACAGAATTTGGTACTGAGAAGTGGGGTCCCTGCTGTGACTATTCTTTGCCATGTGGTCCAAGAGCCTTTGTGAATGGCTTATTAGAAGAAACAGGAAATATTTGGAGATGTTACCTGAAAGAGAAGTGCTGGAATGCCTTTGACTGTTTTGTGTGGAAGATTCTGGTCAGAACTCAGAAGACCAGAAGGCTGATGCAAATCCTTCCTCTAGAGACCAGGCTTGGGAGCTTGCAGCTGGGAAGGACTGCATTTGCTTCTGGACTCCAGTTGATGTGTGTTATGGCTTGGTACAGTTTATTCACATTTTGCTCATGTTTGGTAACTTTGCTTGAGTCTGAGATTGAGCCCAGTGGACTAATTAATCTGGCAAAAGGAATTTCAAGGCAGTTGAATGCTGAAACAATGGCACGGCTATTGTTGGGGGCTTTTAGTCAGACACATGTAGATAATTAAGAACAAAGAGCCCAGTAGTATGATTTACAATGTGGGTTCGGGTAGAAAGGAAGCTCTAATAAAGTTGTGGGCTGCAAAAATAGAGCTGAGACATTTTCATTGCTGACAAGGAACAGAAAAATACAAAAGATAGCCCCAGGGCATCAGAGGAAGTAGCAAGTCTCTACCCTTTGCAGCCGCAAAACTGCAAAAGTAGAAGACTTTGCTTTGAGGAGAAAGATACAGAATGTCATGTTCAAGAATAGAGGCAGCTGTCACACCAGGTTCTAGAATGGTGGTGTTACAGAGAATTTGTTCCTCAGGATCTGGGTCAGAGTGCTTAGCAGTCCAGTCACTTGACCCCTACAGCCAAGAGAGAAGAAAATTGATACTGTTCCAGTTGGCAGCAGATGTCATCATTATCCATGTGGCATTGGTTTTGGGTGCATGCAGAATGCAAGAGTTCTGAGGTTAAGAAAGCTTCCACTGAGTTTCTGAAGGCCTGGAAGGCCAAGCAGTGTGTCCCCAAGAGGACAGTTTGTGATTCTGTGAGTGAGAAGCCTAATTTGTAGTGGAGACCCCAGAAGTTTGGAAAAGCCAATAACATGGAACATCTGGGAAAAGCTGCACAGAGGGATCAAAACAAACCTAAGAGAGAAGCCATGTGAGCTATAACCCTCAGAAGTGCCATAAGCAAGGTGCCATGTAGAATTTTGAGCTCACAATTTGTCATATATTGCTTGGGATGCTCTATATGAAACTACAGGAGTTTTCCCTGTTGGATTTTAGACTTGCTTTGGTCTCAATACTTTGTATTCCCTTGTTTGTACCTTTTGGAATGTTAATGTTTTTCTTTTTTCATTGAATGTTGGAAGTGTTTAACTTATCATCATTCACAGTTAAGAGTTCGCTTTAGATCTTGGAGGAGACTTGGGACTTGGACTTTTCAGCAATGCTGAAACTGTTAGGACTTTGGCAACTCCTAGAGATGAACTAAAATGCCTTGTGCATAAAGAGATGTGCATGAGTCTTTGTGGGGGCAGGCGCAGAACGTTATAGTTTGTGTCTAGCTGTCTTCCCAAAGTCTTATGCTGTCATGGGAAGTCAGGCTTCTACAGTTTGCAGTTAATTCATGGTCCAATGCTGGGATTATGTGTATGAGTGCTACAGCTAGACTGGGGAAGACAGTCTAAATGCAATATAAGGATGGCAGGGGGCTTGGTCTCTGCCATTGCTGCTGCTACCACTTCTTCTCCCTTTCCTCTTATTGTTTTGTTGTTTTCTGATGCCATGAACTATTACACTTTACCATGCACCACTCTGCCTTGGAGCCAGCCAAGTATGGACAGACTGAAACCTCCACAAACTGTGTTAAATAAACATTTCCTTCCTTAATTGTGTGTATCAGATTTTTTATACCCACAATGAGAGAAAAGTAACTGTGACACATAGTTAAATTTACACTGTTAGTGTTTAATATTGTGCTGTTTTATACTGTAAAGTTATGTAATTTAATAGACATTTAATCTAGGCTAATAATAGGTCAATATTTGAATTGTTTGTGTTCATACTATAGTTATAGATTTCTTTTTATCGACAGAGGTGGTAGTTTATTGGTCCTTAGTCAAATATTGAATGCTATAATTAATGCCGATTTTATTAATATAGCCAAAATGTTGTATTTGTTGCTACTTGTTTTCCTGACATGAGAATATCTAGCCTTGAGGTCATTATCAACACTGTAGTTCACTTAAGCAGAACAAAGTATGGGGCCACATATGGTGCAACCTCCCATCTCATTAAATGAAGATGGTTGGAGCCTGGGACAGAGGCAATGGCAAGTAGTTAGTCATACCCAGAGGATACCTCTGAAAAGTAAACAGTAACTAAAGAGCTGTCTGTACTATAAGGAAAACGTTCAACTACAATAAACTCACAAACTAAAACACAAACAAAAATAGAAGCATGAGAAGATAAATAAGCAAAATAACTCCAAAACCTCCCAACTCCCACAAAGCTGATTCATGTGACACAGAAAAGGAAGAACCCAAAAGTCTCACTCCTGAAATATTTAAAATGATGTCAAGGGAAATAACAAAATAGTTCAATGAGGCAAGTGGAAAAATCACAGAAGATATAAGTTGTAAGATAGTGTGTAAATTAAATAGACTCAATAGTAAATCTAAAAGAAGATACAAAGAATGTGCTGCAAGACATCCATGATCAATAGAGAAAAGAATTATAGTAAACAAAGCATCTCTAAATAGAAATTTAGAATATTAAAAACTTATTGAGTATGGGCAGCAGAAGTGACTGATGGGTGGATAGAGTCCCAGAACTCAAAAACAGGGCTATTTTTAGAACCAATTAGTGAGTGTTACCTTAAAAACAAGAAAAGTGGATCCAATAGCTCCTAGATATTAAAAAGAATACTAATCTAAGGTTTATTTGAATTAGTAAAAAAATGGAAGATAGTACAAATGACATAAAGAACATGTTTACTGGGATAGTATCTGATAATTTTACAAGTAACATAAAAAAATAAACATACAGATAAGTAGAAGATATAGCTATGATCAGAAAAGAATCTTTCCAGTATACATTATAGTCGAAATCCCAGAACAACAACACAAGACCAGAATTGTAAAAGTGGTTAGAGAAAAGCATTTTAAATATCTTATAAAGATAGACCAATTAGTATCACAGAAGACTTCTTAACACAAACTTTAAAGGCCAGGAGATCTTGGAGTAAAGTTTTTCAAGCACAAAACGAAAACAATTTCCAAGCTAAGCTGATATATCCTTCAAAATTATCTTTCCTAACTGATGGAAAAAATAAAATACCTTTATGATAAAGAACAACTAAAGAAATTTGTGAAAACCAAACTAGCACTTTAAAAAATTCTCAAAGATACCCCAAAAAGAGACAATGAAGCTAGCAGTGACAAAAAGTCTAAAACACCAACAGGCTGAGCAGTTAAGTAGAAGAGAAAGATAGGGAATTAAGAACAGGAAAATAAGACAATGATAGGAAAATTCAGTACCTGCCAGAAATAACTGTCACTATGAATATTCTCAATTCCAAAATCAAAGACACAGACTAGCAAAATAGTTCAAGAAAAAAAATCTAAAAGTACACTGTGTACAAGAAACACAACCCAAAAATAAATTCACAGACTAAAAGTCAAGGGTTGGAAAACAACATCTAATAGAACAGGAACACAAAAAAGCAGATGTAGCTATATTATATTAAGAAAAAGGGTACTTCAAAACCAAACTGATCAAAAAAGGAAAGCCATTATGGATTGGTTAAGGGAACAAGCCAATAGAAACTGGCTACAGTGCTCACTTAAGAAGATATACTAAATGGGAAGTGGCAATAGTGTATCCAAATCCATAAAACAAATACCAGTGGATGTAAAAATCAGAATGAAGCCAGATAAGCACAATTTTAGTGAGGGTCCTTAATACCCCCATTATGTCAAATAGATCAAATAGACAAGAAAGCACCAAAGGAATATCAGAGTTGAATAATAACTTTCAAACAAATGGACTTGATATCTACAGAGTGTTCCATCCAGAAAATACACATTTTTCAGCAGCACACAAAATCTCCAGACTAGACAATATTATAGTCAATAAATCATCCTTAAGTAAAAGTAAATTGGAATTGTGCCATGCATTTTAGTAGACCATAGCACAATAAAATTAGAAATTGATGACAAATAAGAAAAATATAAACTATGGAAAAGCATGGAAACTAAACAATACACTCTCAACTTTTAAAAAGCAATTGCAGAAAAAAAATCAAGAGAGAATGAGTTTCTAGGACAAAATGATAATGACATCACAACATATCAGAACTGACAGGACACAATGAAGGCAGTCTTATGAGGGAAGTTCATATCTGTGAATGTTCATATTGCAAAAATACTGAGCTCAAATACAAAACTTATCTATTAACTTCAAGGTCCTAGAAACTTATGAACAACCCAATGACAAAGACAGTGAAAGATAAGAAATGATAATGATTACATCAGAAATCAATGAAATTGAGCCAAAGAAAAGAGTACAACTAAATATGGCAGCACACTCTGCAACCAAGCACTCTGGAAAAGCTAAAGCAGGAAGATCACAAGCATGAGGTCAGCTTGGGCTGCAAAATGAGTTCAAAGTTAGCCTGAACTGCATTGCAAGACCCAGTATCAGAAAAAGGAATTTAAGAGTAGGTTTTTTTTTTAAAAAAAAAGATAAATAAAATAGACTAACCCTTAGCCAATATTATAGAACAAAAAAATAGAGAAAAAAAACCATATCAATGCAAAATTTTTAAACTGTCTTTTTACTTTTTTAAAAGATATTATCTTCGAAAAGCTTGTATAAACTCAGCTAAGAATGGGTGTAGCCTTGTTGGGGCTTGGATTACAGAAGTTTGAGAACCCCACCCTTTTGAAATGCAAATAGGGGAAACCTTACTTTCAGTAAGGGTGGGCCAGTCTGTGGTTAAGCTTATCTTATCCAAAGGTCTTTAAAGGTCAGGAAGCAGCAGCCTTGGGCACCTGAAATGCCTGGTTCTCCTGTAGCCCACATCTACATTTTAAAACTAGAATGACTTTCTTAAGGCAAACAAAATTTGAGTGTAAGACTATTGGTCTGGGGGCCAGGGGGGTCTTACAAAAGAAATCATAACCATTACATAAAAAGATTAATTTGAAGTGAGCACTTTTTAGGCTACCAAAGTCTCTTCTAGAGATAGAACACTTGGCTGGAGGATTTGACCCCATGCACTGAGCCAAGGCTCCAGACACATGTGTTTTTTTAAATCTAACCATCTAGGTAAGCAGTTTTAACAACTGGACAAGATTTAAACTTGAAGCTCATAGGTGAAACTTACATTTATCATCTAGCAATCAAATTTTACAGGTTGGTAAAATCACATTATTTTAAGGCTGACAAAAATCTTTTTTAATCTTAATGTGTAACACACAGATGTGAATTTTTCTTGACAGCCACTGCAGAATGTAAACTATTGTAAATTGCCTCAGCCCAATTTCTGAACAAGTGACTCGTTATGTTGCTCTACCGAAAAGCTCAGGTAGAATTCCTAGTTTACTGGCAGAACAAGGGAAAAAGTACAATAGGTCAGTAGAGACCTTTTGATGGTCAAGAACAATTAGTCGACCTGATGTCATTTAGCTGGCAAAGGAGTCACATGTTTTATAGGCACGTACATTTCCTAAGGCTGAACTCAATAAATTTAAAAGCCTCATTTTTCAGAAATTTACATAAAATAGCCGGGCATGGTGGTGCAGGCCTGTAATCCCAGCACTAGGGAGGCTGAGAAAGGAGGATTGTTGTAAGTTTGAGACCAGCCTGAACTACAAAGTGAGCTTAAGGCCAGCCTGAACTGCATAGTGAGACCCTGTCTCAAAAAGACAAAAAAATTACATAAAATCCACTAGAAGGCTTACAAACATTATTTTTTTCCTAGTGTTATCGTCTAAAGGCAAACAAAGCATATCAGTACATTTAGCAACTAGTTCGAATGTAACACAATCATACAAAAGTCATAAAATGTCCCATTACAGAAATATCATAATCTCATTTTAACTTAGATTTACCAACACAGTTTAACCAACATTTAACAACTGCATAATGAATTTATCTGTGTACCGGGTGGAACAAGCTGGTTCTGAGGGTGATGGTCGGGGGTCATAGTCTCTTTTAATCAGTTTGAACTGCCACTGCAACCATGTGGAATTGGCCAGTCGCCCAGGGACGGCGTCCAAAACAGCAAACTTCGAGCCATTTCAGAGGTTCATGGACAAGGTCAATCAAAGCCTAAATGTAAGGGACCTGGTTAGGGTGTCTGGGCTTTCTGAACATGACTCTCCAAGCCTGTTAAGCAAGAGAAAGGAGCCTTCTAGAGGCCAAGCAGCCTAGGGGAAGGAGGGCCATTCCAATTCAGAGAAGGTTCAACGTTTTCTGGGGTGCACAGTCTCCATAATCAGAGGCTCATTGTCTGGAATCTGGTAAGAACTTACAGATGGCTCTGAGGTTCAAATGATAAAATTTATAAGTTTTTGGGTGACCATCCTGGGGCGAGAAAGTCTCCCCCAGGAAATGGTTTCCGAAAAACTCTGGTTCCTCAGATTGATCCCCATTAAAGGGCATCCTGGATGAGCCCCCAAATGTTATGGGTCACTCAGAATAGGAACCAGATCATCCAGATTGGAATTTAGAAAGCCGTTTATTACTGAGCTCTGGGCCCCTAGCCAGCTCTCACTCAGGAGAGGACCCAAACTCCAATTTTTTTTTTACTGTATGATGCAGTGGCTTTGTTTTTTTTTTTAATATTTTTTACTTTTTTATTGAAGAACAAATAGTAATGAGACAGTTTCAAGATAAATTAATGAGACAGATTCGATAAATTAATACATTGCAAACTTTTCATAATATTTTAGTATTATACAAGGTGCATACATGATATACTTACAGACATTATTATAGAAGATGTATCTAGTCAGTGAATTAAGAGAGTGTAGCTGTTTATTTGTCTTATTTTTTATACCTGAATTCAAAAATTAATACTTTCTACCTTGCTACTTTCCTAGTGGTTGTCCTTAGTACTAGAAGCTGACATAATATCTTGTCCAACCACTATTAGTGCAAATCTTGCTTCTCATAGAATTATGCAGAAGCACTGTATATTTATCCTAACTGTATGGTCTATACAAACACATCTTGGTTATTCCTTCATATACCCCTTTTTTGTCTAGACCTCTGAAAGATGGGCACTCCATTTTCATCAAACGACTATAGGTGTCTGAACTTGGCAACACAGTCCAACACAGTCCAGCATTCCACCATAATAGTGACTTATCCGAAGAAGTTGTTGACTATAGCCATTTACAGCTCAACTTATTATTATGGCCCCACCTTATATACCTCATTTTTATACTTTTATGCTGGATGGTTAAGACAGAGATAGACCAAAAAAGATGTAGCCTTTGTTTCTGATAAGGTCAGTGAAGTCCCCTTAGGGTTTATCATGTAATCCTGTACCTTACTCTGTAGATCCTTTGCCTGTGTCATCCATGTGGATGAGTCACAGCCAATGCTTGACCAGTTTGCTTTCTGTGGGAGAAAGTTTTCTTTCCATGTGACTCACCCCAGGTACACTATACATCATCAATCTCTTTCCTATGTGGCTCCATAATCTCCTTGATCAGAAAATTTGGGGCAAAACTGAGTTCCATGATGTTACAGTACAGGTTCTTCTACATCCTGAGTCTTTGCTGACCTCGAAAGGCTAGGGCCAAAATGTTGGCTGGCCTTGCGGCTCTTCTTTTTCTCCAATTTTGATCTGTGAACTTAGGTTGTTAACCATCCAGAAGAAAAGCTGATTAGTACCCTAAAGCATATGCCATTAAGTTTGCCCTATCTGACTAAATTCTTTTTAGTTGTTGTTTTATATTTCTATTTGTACTTCTCCTTTTGACTTCTTATACTAGGGATACTATATGATATTTGCCCATGTGTGTCTAGTTTATTTCATTTATGAGTATATATGTTCAAGTGGCATCCACTTCAATATAAATGGTTCAAGTTTATCATTCTTTATGGCTGAGTGATACTCCATTATATAGAGAGCACCGAATCCTAACCACTAGACGACCAGGGAAGCTTCCATTATATAGAAATGCCACATCTTTTTCAACCATTCCTCATGTGATGGACATCTTGGTTGTTTCCAAGATTTTGCTATCACACATTGTGGTGCTATAAACATAAGTACACATACATGACTATGATATAATGTTTTCAGTTCCTCTGGGAAAATTCCCAGTAGGGGCATAGCCAGTTTGAATGGGATTTCTGGTCCTACTCTTTTGAGGAGTCTCCACATTGATCTCCACAATGGTTGTACTAGTCTACATTCCCACCAGCAGTGGAGAAGTGTTCCCTTTTCCCCACCACCTCTACAACATTTGTTGTTCGTTGATTTATTTATGATAGCCATTCTTTCTGGAGTGAGATGGTATCTCAGTGTTATTTTCATTTGCATTTCATGTATGGCTAGAGCTGTGGAGCATTTTTCATATATTTATTTGCTTCTTTAATTTCATCCTCTGAGAAGTGTGTATTCATCTCAGTTGCCCGTTTCTGGATTGGGTCTTTAAATTTAAGGGCCCTAATATCAAATCAATGAAATTGGAAATGAAAAAGGTGAAATCACAATGGATACAGCCAAAATAATTTTAAAAAATTATGGACCAATACTTTGCAAAACTGTACACCAATAAATTACCTCATTCAGAAGCTATTGATAGATTCCTGAATACATTATGAATTGCTAAAATTAAACCAAGAAGATATAAAAACTATAAATAACACAACAATAAGTAATGAAATCAAACAGTAATAAATAACCTACTAACTCAGAAAAGTCCATGTCTGGAGAAGTTCACTGCTGAATACTGTGAAAAACCTCTGGGAAATTCTCACACCAATACTCCTCCAGCTTTTCAATGAAATTGCAAGGGAAAGAATACTTCTAAAGTGATTTCCAGAAGCTATAGTCACCCTGATTAAAAAGCTGGACAAGGATCCAACCAAAAAGAGATAGACCAATCCTTTTGCTGACTATAGATACAAAAATCCTTAAAAAGATTCTGGCAAACAGAATAAAAAAAAAAATCGTGGAACATATCATATAGCATGACCAAGTAGGCTTCATCACTGGAATACAAGGATGTTTCAACATATATAAATCAATAAATAAAGTATACCACAGAAAAAGGGGCCAGAACAAAATATACATGAAGGTCTGTATAGAAACAAGAAGAGCTGACAAAATCCAGTATCTTCCCATGATAAAACCACCAAATAAAATAGTTATAGAAGGACCTGTTCTCAATCAGATAGAGTCCATTCATGGCAAACCTATTGCTAACATCATATTAAAGGGGAAAAACATGAAAACTTTCCTCTAAAGTCAGGACAAGACAAAGATGTCCACTATCAGCACTCCTCTTCAACATAATACCCAGAACATTAACAAGAGAAGGAGAAATGAAAGCCATTATCACTCATATCTAGATGTTCCCCCAAAGCCTAATGTGCTAAGAGATGGGGGCTTTTGGGCAGTGGCTAGATCATGGGTGTGATACTGGATTACGGATGTGATAACTGGATTGGGCAACTGATTGCTTTAGCATAGTTCTTGGAGTGTATAATGGGAAGGAAGATCCACCTTGAGTGTATCCAAATGAGTTTATTGAACACAGAAGCCTCACCCCAGGTATTAGTGGAACCAACCAATGTGCTTGTACCCTGGATGGAATATGAAAGTAAAGGGACACTTGCTGCTTACTACTTACCATGCCATGGACTCTATCATCTGTGATGTCCCTCTCCAATGCCTTGGAGGTAGCTGACTATGTACTGAAACCTCTACAAACCACGAGATAAAATTAATCTTCTCTTCTTTAACTTGTTGGTGTGGAGTATTTTTATCTCAGCAACAAGAAATAACTAAGACAACAGAAAAGTACAGAAAAAGAAGTTGAATTATCAATATTTGTAGATAATAGGATCTACAATGTACAAGGTCACAAAACATACACCAAAACTCTTAGAATTGATGACAAAATTCAGTAATATAAAAAGGTACTTTTCTCTTGTTTCTGGGACAAAAATACCTGACACCCCAAATCAAGGAAAAAAATGTTTATTCAGTTGACAGTTTGTGGAGGTTTCAGTTCATACTTGGCTGGATCCAAGGCATAGTGGCACGTGGCAGAGGGCACCAGCTCATGTTACCAGAAAACAGCAAAGAGCAGAGGGAGCTGCAGCAGCAGCAGCAGAAGTAGCAGAGGCAGAGGCAAAGAACAAGCCTCTCTCCCTTCCTTATACTGAACCCAGTCTATTTGCCCGTGGGCGGGGGTGGCACTCACACCTATATTCCTAGCAACACTCACACCCATAATCCCAGCATTGAATCATGAATTAATCACAAACTGAAGAAGTTTGCCTTATGAGTGCATGAGGCTCTGGGGGAACAACTGGGCACAAACCCATAACAGTATGAAAGCAACACACACAAACCAATAATGTACTTGTACACTAAAAAGGAACCCACTGAGAAAGAAATTGGGAAAAATATCATTCATCATAGCACCAAAAAATTAAATAACTATGACTCAACTTAGCTAATGAGGTAAAAGACCTCTACAGTTAAAATCATACTACTATACAAAAGTAAATTGAAGAAGATATCAGAAATTGATAGATACCCCTGTTCTTGAATTCACAGAACCAATATACTCAAACTGGGCATACATTCAAAGTTGATATGCAGATTTAATACAATCCCAAATCATATACTAATAGCATTTTCCACAGCAATGGCGAAAAATTCCAAAAATTCATATGGAACCAGAAGATAACCAGAACAGAAAAAAACAATCCTAGGTAAAAAGTGGGAGGCCAGAGGCATCACAATCCTCTGTGTGAGCTTATATTACAAAGCTACTTTGATGAAAACAGGATGATATTGACATAAAAATATGCATGAGGATCATCGGAGCAAAGTAGAGGATGTAGAAACAATTCCAAATACTTTGAACTATTTGTTCTTTGACAAAAATTATATATACTGGGAGAAAGATAGTCTCTTTAATAAAATTGAGAAAATGGAAAAACTGACTATCCACAGACAGAAGACTGATGCTTGATCCATATCTCTCACCAAATATTAAACTAAAATCAAATTATATCAAAGAGCTAAATGTTAAGCCAGAAACTGCCTTCAAAACAAAATGGGTAAAACTGTTGAAGGTATAGGCATAGGTAAGGTTTTTTTGGAACAGAATCCCTTGATAATTATGAAAATCAACAAATGGGATCATTTCAAATTAAAAAGGTTCTGCACAGAAAAAGAAATAATGGATAGCATGAAGAGGCAGCCTAAAGGATGGGAAATTTTTGAAGTAGCAGACAGCCCAGTGTTGGGACAGACAACAGGGAGACAGCAAAAACTCAAAAGCAACAGAGAAAATATGAGACACTGTTTAATAAAGGGCCCCATATAGCCAGTAATTGTTCAGTGAGGTGAGCCAGCACCGTGCTCTGCCACACACACATACAACAGAGGCAGGTGGAAGGGACTTCCTCTTTATCTCAAATTGTTTAGGGTGAATGCCAGCAGCAGAACAGTCCTGAGTTGCTTCACTGCCAATGTCCTTCCCAGAGTTGAAGGAGTGGAGAGCCATTCAGTCTCAGTAGACTGCTAACAGCTTGGAAGTTGACTTGGGGAATTCTCCTGAGAGATAGGAGCTAGGATCACCCTGACTGCACTCCAGTGGCCACCAAAAGTCAATCTTAACCCCAAATACAAAAGACTGAAAGTATCCCCCGGGTGTGCAACCAGTAGAGCTGTCTTAACCAAGCAGCACAAGAAGGCAAGCAGCTTTGGCCTATCTCAAGACTAAGGCACTCCCCCAACCCGGTGACCAGTGTATAGGAGGAGCTAGTGGTGTAGAACAGAGGAAACTACAAAGTACCAAAGCAGCCAACTGTACACAGGTCTGGAAGAAACGCCAGGCTTTCCCTACCAGAGGGCACCACAGCAACTGGGAGATGCTGTAGAGATAATCTCAATAAGGCAAAGTGAACATCTAGAAAATCATCAGCTGAAGATCAGGCCCAACACCAGCATCCAGAGCTGAGATCAGCTACATAGCGGGCACAAATCCTATGGGAAACTTGTCAGGGTTGTAAGGCACATTTCTAGGGTCTGACTTGAACACCACCACAGAACTGTGACCATTATAGGAAATTTATTATTTTCTTTTTATTTGTTTGTTTGATTGGTTTTTATTTTTCTGACTGGTTTGGATAGGCTTCTTTCTCTCTTCCTTCAACTATGTCTCTTGATTTTATGATGATTTCATGTGAATATACCTTGTCTCTTTTCTCTGGTTTGCTTCAATATGCATTTCCATTTTCTTTTCATACTTTCCTGTTCTCTTCTGCAGTTGTCAAAACTTTGGTGATCATCCTTTACCCTCCCGCACTGCTTATAGTGTATTTATCCTGTTATTTCTGTGTTTGTCCACTATCCCTCTTAAATCCTCCCACGTACTGGGAAAAAAAGTCACTCCACTAAGGAAAAACACATTGGCAGA
Organism: Ctenomys sociabilis; assembly: GCA_004027165.1. Lineage (NCBI taxonomy): Eukaryota > Metazoa > Chordata > Mammalia > Rodentia > Ctenomyidae > Ctenomys > Ctenomys sociabilis. Next base: position 35,087 of record PVKA01009561.1, on the reverse strand, counting down.
GAGCTCAAATGCCATAAAAATCTGCACAGAAGAAACGGCAGAAAACTTTCTAAATATGGATAAAAATGTGAAAGATAAATGAAGCATATAGAACTCAGGTAAACTATAACCAGGATAAATCTATACTAAGGTCCATAATAACGAAGATTCCAGAAATTTAGCACAAGAACAGCATATTAAAAGTGGTGAACAAAGCCGGGCGTGGTGGCGCATGCCTGTAATCCCAGCACTAGGGAGGCTGAGGCAGGAGGATTGTTGTGAGTTTGAGACCAGCCTGAGCTACAAAGTGAGCTTAAGGCCAGCCTGAACTGCACAGTGAGACCCTGTCTCAAAAAAAAAAAAAAAAAAAAAAAAAAAAAGGTGGTGAACGAGAATAAAAGCTATCTATAAAGGAAAACCCATCAGAACCAAAGCAGATTTCTCAACATGATCCCTTAAGTCCAGGAGAGCTTGGATTGAAGTAGTTCAAGTCCTAGAAACAAACAATCTCCAATCTAGATTGATGTACTCTGCAAGATTATCTTTGAAAACTAATGGAGAAATAGGATACTTCCATAACAAAGAAGTTCATAGTACCCAAATCAGTTCTCAAAAATGCACTGAAGGATATTTGACAAAGAAATAAAGAGATCATAATTCCAAGAACATTGATGGAAGAAACCAAGCAGGGTAGTCAGTTAAACAGAGAGGAAAGACTGATACCAACAATAGGAAAATAGTAAGAGAAGTAAAAACCAATACACAAAAGTTATAAGTATCAATATAAATGGTCTTAATTCACCAATCAAAAGAAATATTTTCAGAATGGATCAAGAAATAAAATCCATCAATATACTGTATACAACAAACACATTTAGCTCAAAAAAGAAATATGTACTTTAAAAATCAAAGGGTCATGATCAATATTCCATGCAACTTGAATCTGTAAAAAAACAGGGGTAGCTCTTCTACTTGTAGACAATATGAACTTCAAGCCAAGACTGATCAAAAAAGACAAAAGGGTCACTACATACTTGGTAAGAGAAAATTCCAGAAAGAATAGATAGCAATCATAAATACAGATGCACCAAATACTGCATCCAACTACATGAAACAAATATTAATGGGCATGAAAGATCAAATAAGCACCAAGAAAATTGTAATGAGGGACATCAGTACCCTACAGCATAAATAGAAAACTAGACAAAAAGTCAACCAAGAAACATCAAAAGTCTTTCCCCCCTCACAGTCCCTCCAGCAGTTGTTTGTTGATTTGTTGATGGTAGCCATTCTTTCTCAAGAAAGAGATGGAATCTTAGCATTGTTTTAATTTGCATTCCTCAATTGACCAATAATTCCTTAGTTTTTTTCATATGTTTATCTTCTATTTGTATTTCTGCTTCTGAAAATTAAAATACTATCTTTGGATAGGATCTTTAAATTTGAGGAGTCTGATTTTTTTTTTCAAATTCTTTGTATGTCTTAGATAAAAGTTCTTTAGGGAAAACTGGCTGACATTTTTTTCACAATCTGTGCTGTATTTTAAATCAGTTGGTGACTTCTTTTGTGGTACAGAACCTTATTAATAGAATGAGACACCAGTTCTTGATTCTTTGCATTATTTATTATGCAGTTAAGGTTTTGTTCATTAAATGTTTGCCAATACCTGTGTCTTCAGGAGTTCTGCTTATTCTTGGGCCTGCGAGATAGCTCAGTGGACTAGTCACCTCCTTTGGCAAGCACAAGGATCAGGCTTAGCTCTCCAGTCCCCGTATGCTGCACCAACCCAGCCCCCAAGGCACACTGGCCATCAAACAAGTCTGGGTGTGGTGGGGGAGGCTAAAAACAGGATAATCACTGCGAATCTGAGCTGCATAGTGAGACGCTGCAGTAAATACATAAAAATGAAAAAAAAATAAAGAGTTCTGCATATTCTATCTTCCAGCAGATCTTGTGTTTCTTATTAATATTTATATCTTTGATCCATGTTTATTTTATTTTATTTTCAAAGAGTGAAGAAAATTTACTTTATCCAATGCAAAGATACCCACCACCACAAAAATCCCTAATTTGTCCTTAAGTGAAAAACCTTGATTTTGACATCTGTATGCAGAATGTGCATGTTTGTCTATTTATTTATTTATTTATTTGATTTTAGTACATGGTGAGAGGCATGAGTCTAGTTGTAGTCTTTGGCATGGGGAAAGCCAGTTTTTCCAGGACCATTGATTAAAGAGGATATCTTTCAATGAATGTGTTTGACTCCCTTATCAAAGATAAGGTGGTTGGATGTGTTTGGAGTTATTTCTGCATCTTCTAATCTGTTCATTCATCTTCAGGTTTGTTCTTTTGCCACTATTATACTTCTTTTGAACCAAAAATATGCTTTATCAAAAGCTCCTGTCATTGTATGACTTTCTTTTATCACAGTAACTATGTACTATAACTTTAAGTCAGGGATTGTGATCTCCCCTCTGTCTTGTTGCTGAGAATTTCTTTTGCTATTGTAGGTCACTTCTCATTCTAATTAAATATTAGAAATATTTTCTTTAGTTCTGTGATGAATGTCTTCTCTAGATCTAATTCTATAAATGGCAATTTGACTGGTATTGCAGTAAATCTGTTCAACAATTTTAGGAGTTTGACCATTTTCACAGCTTTAGTTTTTCCTATCCATAAGCAAGGGATATCTTTCCATTATCTGATTTCCTCTTTGGTCCCTTTTCCCACAGTAATGTAGTTTTCAATGTATAAATAGATGTTTTACTTCTTTTGTTAGATTGATTCCAGTGTATTTCATTTTTGGATATAGTTATGTTGTTTGTATACAGTAATGCTATTGATTTTTCAGTTTTGTATCTAGCTACACTACTGTTTGATTATTAAATCTATGTCTTTTGGTGGAGATATTGGGGTCTTCTATGGATGGTATCATGTCATTTGCAAATAATCTTAATTTAACTTCTTCCTTTCCAATCCTTGTGCCTTTCACTTATTTCTCATGTCTGATTGCTCAGGCTAATGTTTCCAGAACTATATTCAATAAGAATGGTTGTAGTGGATATGCTTGCCTTGTTTCTGATTTTAGAGTGAAAGATTTCAGGATTTGGTTGTTTAGTATGATGTTGCCTTTTGGTTTGTTATAGATGGTTTTATTAAATTGAGGTTAAGGCCATCTATTCAAATTTTCTGTAGGGTTTGTTGGACTTTACCAAATGTTTTTTCTGTGTATGTTGAGATGACACTGTGATTTTTGTCTGGCTAAGTTGATATAGTGTATCATATCTATTGATTTGAGTATGCTAAATCATCCTACATCCTTACAATGAATCCTACTTGGATTCATGATATACAATCCTCTTAATGATTTACTGCATTCTATTTGCCAGTATCTTATTCAGGACTTTTGCATCTATATTCATTAAGGATGTTGACCTGTGGTTTTATTTTTTGGTTGGGTTCTTCTCTGTTTTTGGTATCAGGATACTACTTGCTTCCAGGAATGACTTTGAAAGTGTTGCTTCTCTTTCATTTTTGTTAAGTTTTTCAGCATAAGTGACATTAATTTTTTCTTCAAATTTTTGGTAGAAATCAATAGTGGATCTGTCAGAACATGAGTTTTTTTTTGGGGGGGGAATGACTGGGGATTGATCTCAGGCCCTTGTGCTTGCCAGAGTAACACTTATTCCACTGAGCCATCTCCCAAGCTCAGAATATGAGATTTTCATTGTTGATAAGTTTTAATTACAATTTCATTGGCTGATATCATGTTATTTAGAAAATTTATCAGTGGAATAATTGCTTCTCTGGCAAGTGCAAAGGCCTGAGTTCAATCCTTGGTTCTGCCAAAAAGAAAAAGAAAATTTATATCTTCTTGATTCAGCTTTGGCATTTCATATGTGTCTGAGAATCTGTTCAAAACTTCTGTGTTTTCCATGTTATTAGAGTAAAAGTTATCAAAGTAGGTATTGGTGATCTTCTGAGTTTCCACAGAATTCAATGATATTTCACTCTTTTTCATTCTTAGTGGTTTGAATTTGAATCTTTTTTTCCCTCGTTCCAACGAGGTTGGCTAGGGGTTTATCAAGTTTACTTTATCAGGGACTGGGGAGATAGCTCAGTAAAATAAGCACTTGCCTGGCAAGCAGAAGGCCCTGAGTTCAATCCCTGGTTCTGGGAAAAACAAAACAGAACAAAACAATAAAACCTCTGCTCACGTTTACTTTATCTTTTGAAGAACCAACTCTTTGATTCATTGTTTCTTTGTATTACTTTATTAGTCATAAGTGCATTAAATTTCTGCCTTTATCTTTGTAATTGCCTTTCTCTTATAAGGTTAAGGTTTGATTTCTACTTTATTTTTAAGAAAAGTTTCAGTTTCAACATTACCTTGTTTATTAGATAATTTGTTTTCCTGATCTAAGAATTCACTGCTATAAGTTCCCCTATAAGGACTGTTTTCATTGTGTCCCCTAAATTCTAGTGTGTTGCATCAGCATTGCCATTTAGCTGTAGATACTGTTTAATTTCCTCTTTAGTTTCATCTGTGACCCATTGGTTATTTGGGAGAGTGTTGTTTTACTTCTATGCATTCAAGTGGTGTTTGTGATTTACTTTGTTATTGATTCCCATTTTCATTGCACTGTGGTTCAATAATATGCATAGATAATTTCAACTCCTCTACATTCATTTAAGTATATTATATGGGTTAATATGTGTTCTGTTTTGAAGAATGACCCATGTGAAGCGGAGCAGAATGTGTATTCTGATGTTGTGGGAGTGTAACACTCTGTAGACATTGAGGTAGATAATTTTTAGTCATATTGTAGATGAAGAAACTGAGAAATGAGACCTTGAATATTTCATTCTTATTCTCTATGCAGTAAACTTCAGAGCTAAAATTCAGTTTTGAGCTTGAGCCCAAAATGTGTTCTCGCACTACAGCACAATGGCTCTTTAGAGTCGAGGAGACACTGAATGACAAAAAGACTTAGTAACAAAAGACCCTCAAATAAGTTCCTTGTCTTTAATTACAAGAAATTAAAATCAAAAGAAAAAGTTCCTTGCCATTACATATTTACTTTTAGCTATCTACAACATATTTATATTCTTATCTTAATTGTACTATATACTCATAGTGTTTCCATGGTGGACACAAACACTAAAATTTTCATCTTCCTTATACTCTTTTCTATTGCACTTCTAATTCCATTGGAGAACACTTTTTCATTTGTTTGTGTCCCTTCTGAAGCTAGAATCATGCTCCTTTGGCCTCCCCAAGCTACAGCTGTTCTCATGGTAAGTAGCATCTGTTTGGGAAAGGAAGAAGTCAAATTATCATTATTTGCAGATGATACAAATCATCTGTATATTTAAGATGTCTTCTATTCTATATGACATAGAAGACTTAAATAATCCTGCCAAAAGTTTCTTAGAATAGAGGCCAATTCCAGAAATATAGGAGGATACAAAATCAACAGAAAAATCAATAGAATTTGTGTATACCAAAAATGAAACTCACTGAGAAAAATTAGGAAAATAGTATCATTTATAATAACCTAAAGAAAAAAATAAGCATCTCAATATTAACCTAACCAAGGAAGTGAAAGACTGCAGTAATGAAAGCAATATTACAATGAAAAAGATTATAGAGGGTATCAGTAAATGGAATGATGTACACTAGGATAGGCAGAATCAATATTGTCAAAATGGACATACCCCCATAATTGATATGTAGATTAAACATAATCTCAACTAAAATACCAAAAACAGTTCTAACAGGGCCAAATAAAACAATCCTAACGTTCATATGGAATCAGAGGAAGTTGTCTTGGACAACTGCTGAAAAGAGAAAAATATTGAACATCATCATGCCTGACATCAAGTTAAATTGCAAAGCAATAGTATTTTTAGAAAGGCATGGTATTGAAACTAACACAAACATCTAAATCAATGTAGAATAATAAACATACAGAAAAATATACAGACATATTCAGCTATCTGATCTTCAAACAGGGAGCCAAAACCACATTTTTGAGGGAAGCTAGCCTATTCAACAAATGGTGCTATGAAAACTGGCATTTATATGCAGAAGATTAAAGCTGGAGCCATCACTTTCACTATGTACTAAAGTAAAATGTATCAAAACATCTAAAGATCAGAACACAAGTAATGAACCTAGTAAATTTTAAAATAGGAAAAAAGGGCCAGGGAGATAGCTCAGTGGAATTAGCGCTTCCCTGGCAAGCATAAGGGCCTGAGTTCAATCCCTGGTTCCACCAAAATAAAATTGGAAAAAAATCCACTTAAGGGACCTTCTGAACAGAACTCCCATTGCAGAGAAAACAACAAGAATCCACAACTGTGATATTATCAAATTAAAGGCCTTCTGCACAGCAAAGGAAACAATCAGTGGAATGAAGATACAGCTGACACAATAGGAAATAATTTTGTCAGCTATGCCTCAAAGGACCAATATCTAGACTATATGAAGAATTCAAAATAATTCTACCACCCAAAATAAAAGATTCAATCAAGAAATGCACAAGTACAGAAAATGCTACAAGGAATCCACAACATGGTTCTCATCTTATTAAAAAGCTTTTGCACAACAAAGAAATTATCAGCACAGTGACAAAATAGGGAAAATCTTAGGCAGTTATGCCTCAAAGAAAAGACTAATAACCAGAACACAGAAATTATTGAAAAAAGAAATCATTACCCCCCCCCCAAAATGTAAGGACTCTATCCAAAAATGGGCGTCTTAAATGAATGGATACTTAGAAGAAGTACAAATGGCAAATAAATGTGTGAAAAAATGTTCAACATCATTGATCATTTGAGAGATGCAAATTGAAACAACATTGAGGTTCCACCTCACTCTAGAAAGAATAGCTATTATAAAGAAATCAACCAATAACAAAGTCTGCAGAGGCTGTGGGGAAGAAGAAACCCTTTCCCACTGCTGGTGGGAATGTAGACTGGTGTGATCACTGTGGAAAACGGTGTGGATGTTCCTCAGAAAACTACGGCTAGTGGTCCCATTTGACAAAGCTATTCTCCTTCATATTATCTTTCCTAAGAAATTAAAAGCATCACGCAACACTGATATATGTATACCCATGTTTATAGTAGCACAATTGTTATAATAAACCTTGGAAACAAATCAAATGCCCACGAATTGAGAAATTGATATGAAAGATGCTGGGTTTCTATACAATGGAGTACTACTCAGCCATAAAGAAGGATAACCTTGACATATTCCTAGTAAATGGATGTAACATAAGACCGTACTCTTAAGTGAAATAAATTGGATACATATATGTAAATACTTGATTGTCTCTCTGGTGTGAGAAAGTGAAAATATTAATAAGAACCAAAGTATGTAGTAGATATTGTGATATAGGAAATAAGTCTCCAAAAGGAAAGGGACATGAGGGGGGACAATGATAGGAAAAATAAAAATATTAGGAAAAAAGCACAAAATGGAAATAAAGGTTTATAAATAGAGGTTGAAGGCAGAAAAGTTGTTTAGAAAAATGAAATGAAAATGTATATGACATATATTCGCTATAACACTATGCATATCTAACTTGTATAAATACATTTAATGTAAATATAAAGCAAGAAAAATGAATAGACACTTTCAGAAGAAGTAAAAACAGCAAATGCATATAAAAATGTTCAATAATTCTGGATACTAGAGAAATACAAATTAAACAATGGGAAGATTTCATCTTTTATTTACTTTCTTTAAAATTTATTTATTTTTATTTTTAATTTGTTTTATTTATTTTTATTTTTATTTTTGTTTCATTGAAGTACAAATATCAATGAGACAGTTTTAAGATACCTTGACAAGATGGATTTGATAAATTAATACACTGCAAACAGTTTTCACAATGTTTTCGTATCATAGAAGGTGCATACATGATATTATACTTACAGACATTATTATACCATATGTCTCTTATCAGTAAATTAAGAGAGTGTAGCTGTTTGCGTATCTTATTTTTTATACCTGAATTACATCAAAGAGTCAATAACCAATACTTACTACCTTATTATTTTTCTAGTGGTTGTCCATAGTACTAGAAGCCGACATAATATCCTGTCCAACCACCATTAGTGCAAATTTTGCCTCTCATAGAATTATGTAGAAGCACAGTGTTATCTATCCCAACTGTACTGTCCATACACCCACATCATGATTTTTCCTTTCTATACCCCTTCCTTTGTCTACACCTGTCAAACATGGGCATTCCATTGTCATTCAACTAATTTAGGTGCCTCAACTCGACAACACAATCCAACACAGTTCAGCATTCCACAACAATAGTGAGTTATCTGAAGAAATTGTCGACCATAGCCATTTACAGCTCAACTTAATATTATGGCCCCGCGATGTATACTTCATTTTTATACTTTTCTGCTAGATCGTTAAGACCTAGATAAAGCAAGACTTACATATCAACACATGTACTTTATGTTTCTTACGAGGTCAGTGAGGTCCCCTCAGGGTTTATCTTGTAGTCCTGTACATTATTCTGTAGATGCTTTGTCTGTGTCATCCATGTGGATGAGTCACAGCCAATGCTTGACCAGCTTGATCTCTGTGAGAGCCTGAGACATTGTTTTCTCTCCATGTGGCTCTCCCCAGGCACACTATAGAACTTCAATCTCTTTCCTCTGTGGCTCCATAATCTCCTTGTTCAGAAAATTTGGACCTCAACTGAGATTCATGATGTTGCAGTACAGGTTCTCCTATGACCTGAGTCTTCGCTGACCTTGAAAGGCTAGGGCCAAAATGTTGGCTGGCCTTGTGGCTCTTCTATTTCTCCAATTTTGACCTGTGAACTTAGGTTGTTAACCATCCAGAAGAAAAGCTGATTAGTACCCTGCAGCATATGCCATTCACTTTGCCTTATCTGACTCAGTTGTTTTTAGTTGTTGTTGTACATTTCTATTTGTATTTCTGCTTTTTGCTTCTTATACTAGGGAGACTATATGATATTTACACATGTGTGTCTGGTTTATTTCACTTATGAGTGTATGTTCAAGTGGCATCCACTTCAGTATAAATGCTTCAAGCTTATCATTCTTAATAGCTGAGTAATACTCCATTATATAGAAATACCACATCTTTTTCAACCATTCCTCATGTGAGGGACATCTTGGTTGTTTCCAAAATTTTGTTATCACACATTGTGCTGCTGTAAACATAGGTACACGTATATCACTATGATACATTGTTTTCAGTTCCTTTGGGAAAATTCCTGGTAGGGGGATAGCCAGCTTGAATGGGATTTCTAGTCCTACTGTTTTGAGGAGTCTCCACACTGACCTCCACAATGGTTGTACCGGTCTACATTCCCACCAGAAGTGGAGAAGTGTTCCCTTTTCCCCACAACCTCTCCAACATTTGTTGTTGGTTGATTTCCTTATGATAGCCATTCTTTCTGGAATGAGATGGTATCTCAGTGTTGTTTTTATTTGCATTTCAGGAATGGCTAGCAATGTGGAACATTTTTCCATATATTTATTCGCTTCTTTAATTTCGTCCTCTGAGAAGTGTGTATTCATCTCAGATGCCCATTTCTGAATTGGGTCTTTAAATCTGTTATATCTTAGTTCTTTATATATTCTAGACAGTAGACCTCTGTCTGATTGCTTATTAGTTAGGATTTTTTCAAAATTTGTGGGTTGTCTTTTCACTCTGTTGACAATTTCTTTTGACATGCAGAAGCTCCTTAAGAAGAGCTGATCCCAGTTTTTGATTCTTTCAAGTGCAGGAAGATTTCATGTTATACCAGAAAACAATTATAATCATCAACAAATCAAAGAATAGCAAATGCTGGCTATGGAGAAGAAGGTATCCCTCTACATTGTTGGTCAGAATGTAAACTAGTATAACTATTATGGAAATCAGTAGAAACATTTCTCAAAGAATTAAAATGAGAAATTCTAGTCTGCACAGCTATTCTTCTAGGTATCTTCCCACAGGAATTAAAGAGATCATATTACAGAAACATGCATACCAATATTTATAGCAGAAATTATAGTAGCTGAATAATGGAAGCAACATCTATGCTTATCAACAGATGAATAGCTAACAAAAATGTTATAACTATACAAAGTGGAATAGTACCTAGCTATAATGAATGATAAATTTGAGACGTATGTAGGAAAATGGATATATCTAGAAAATTTGTTAAGTGAAATAAATCAGGTCCAAAATCTTAAATGTTGTATGGTATCTCTCATTTGAGTAAGGCGAAGTACAAATAAAGAGCAAAATAAAGTACTGATAAAAAGAAACAGGAATAAGGCCAGGGATGTAGCTCAGCACCATAAGCACCTGTCTGACAAGCACAAAGTCTCTAGTTTGATTCTTGTACCACCAAAAAAAGGAACAGGAATAGATATTTTGTGTATTGGAAAATAATCAGGAGACCAAGGGGAAGCAAAGGGGAGGAAAGGGGAAAAGTAAAACGATTTAAGATGTATTATGTACATGTAATGTAATACAAGTATTACATCTCATAAACATGATCTAGAAATAATAAGAAAAATGTGTGGAAAGGGGATTAAGAGATGGGTGTTGGGGACAAGTTGGGTATGGAACAGAGGGAACTGCAAGAGAATCAAGTAGCTGGGCATGGTGGCACAGACTTGTAATGCTAGCACTTGAGAGGCCGAGGCAGGAACTTTGCCATGAGTTTGAGCTATTTTGGGTTAAATAGTGAGTTTACAGCCTGCCTGAACTACATGGTAGGAGACTGTCTCCAGAACAAAAAGCAGCCCAGTGAAATAGCTAGATGGTCTAAGTGCCTACCTGGCAAGCACAAGGAGCCAGGCTCAATCCCCCAAAACACATGTTGCACCAATCCCTCATCAAGCCAGCCACCAAAAGCAGGAGTGGGGATGCACACCTGTAAGCCCAGTGCTGCGGAGGCTGAGGCAGGAGGATCACTGTGAGTCTGAGCTGCATAGTGAGACCCAGTAACAAAAATACAAAAGCAAAAAACAAAGAATCAAGTTGTGCTATGCACATGCTTCTTCTCCCTCAGATGAATGTGAATGGCATATACTGCAACCGGTACTTACAAAATATAATTTTACACAATTTAACTTTGTTGAAATAAACAAACAACAAAAGCAAATTCTCCAGAAATTCTCTGTTATAGAGGACTAATTAGTGTTATATTTTTTTCTTTCTCTCTTTTTCTTGCAGTACTGGGGATTAAATGGACCTAGGGAGCACGGCACAATATTCCTAGTTCCTTTTTCACTTTTTTTTTTTTTTTTAGTTTTGAGATTCTTTTTCCTCAGCTTGGCTTGTTTGCCTAAGACACTGTGAGTCTAGGATTCAAACATCATGAGCATTCTGTCCTGTCTTTTCCTTTTTACCTTGTATTTGAGATGGATTCTTACAATCCTAAATATAGTAGGTAGACTTTCCAGTTGTATAAACCAATCCAGTGGAATCCCGTATTTGTGTGTCTGTGTGTGTATGTCTTCGTGCATACACATATATGTATATGTATTTAATCTGGTCTGGTTTATGTTACATTATACATAACAAGAAGACCCATCTTCTCTGTGACTATGCCAGTTCAATTTTTTTCTAAGAATTCCTACAGTACTTATTATTTATACAAGATCTGTTCAAAAAAAGTTAATTACACTTAATACAATATTTAACCTAATATATTTGAATTCTCATTTTAGTGTATAGTCAAAATAATATTCTTAATAAGATATCTCTACAGTGATTTTTCCTCTATCTGTACTCAAATGTGTACTTTACATGTGCAACACATTTTAACTCTTAACTGTTGGATTTCAGGTACTGCTAAAGCAAAAACTTAATAAGCCTGTTCTGATAACACATGCCTATAATCACAGTAACTCAGCAGGCTGAGGCAGGAAGATGGGAAATATGAGTTCAATTGGGAAAGTTAATAAATTAATGACACCCTTTCTCAAAACTTAGAAGAATAATTAAAGAGCCAAAGGGTATCATACTGGGAGTGTGGCCCTGGCTTCAATCTCCAGTACTGAAAAAAAAGAAGAACAAGGAAAACATTATCCAGTGTTCCTTGTAAATCACAATAAGGAAGACTTTTTTCAGGACTATTGCAATAAATATAGCAATCACAACAGTGGAATATTGCAGTAGAAGAGAGAAATTGGGCTCAACTTTGAATGCAGCAGGAGCAAGTGGGAATTTATAACCAAAGATCAGTTAAGTCAGTGAGTGGAAATTTACTAGGGAGAACCATCTGGGATAAAGGGATTATGGATTAAATGATCTAATAGTGCTTTTGCTGAAGATAGATCAGGGTGATCAGATATCACCTAAGACACGGTGGAGGATGAGGAAGCTTACCAAATATCAAAGGTGGCGGTTCTTACTAACCTGATTTAGCAGGATTTTCTGCTAAAACTCGATTTTATAAAGAAGTGCACAGATAGACTAAGGACATGGCTCAGGGTTCTGACCAAAGTTTAAGGAACAGAAAATTTATGTCATTATGTAATAGTCATATGTAGCTAGTGGATATAGCATTGGACAAAGCAATTTTACATTATACATATTGCACCTAATGATGTATCATTATGCATTACTCTTTGAATGTTTCATGTATAAATGTCCAATTTTCCTAACATATAAGCTCCCTAAGAACAGAAATCTCACTTTAAAATTTATCTATGGTTACCAAATTTTGGCCTTAATGCTATGCAAGTATAATACTATGAATAAGCATTTTCAGTTTCCATGGACATCGTGTGGAGGGTTATTAATCACACCTTAGCAACAAAATGTGATCCAAGGAAGCATTCTGCAACTTCACAGCCTAGGCAAAAGAGATAAGGACCAAGGTGTTAAAAATGCCTTATGATTCTCAAAACAAACACATTACATTCAAAGTATTAAATGAATACATATTTAGTAACCCTTACTCAAAATGCATGGGGCCAGAGGTGTCTCAATTCTTGAAGTTCCTTAGATTTTGCAACATTGTCTAAACTCTTTTTTGAAACTGCATATCCCTATGCAGTCCAGGCAGGCCTTGAGCTCACTTTGTAGCCTAAGTTGGTCTCAAATGCAAAATGATCCCCCTGATTCAGCCTCCTGGGTGCTGGGATTACAGGTATATTCCACCACACCAAGCTCCTAAGATTTAGATAGACAAGAAGCACCTAGCTCTCCCACTCCCACGCCCACTTGCATGAGCAGGGAGCAGGTATGACTTGGCCTGTAGCTGCTGTGATCCTCCCTCTTGATTTTGGCTGCCCTGCCTTCCCTTACTCCCCTGAACTTGAACTGGGACTACTTGATACAGTGTTTTCTCTAGCTGTCTAATGCTGTGCTCCTTGGCTGTTTAGCAGCCGTTTTTCTCCAAGCCACTCCATTCAACATGAATGCAGCTCAACTATCATGAGGTGCCTTTCTCCTGCTCCCACAACTTCAGTTGCTAGTGTTGCTCTTTTGCAGAAGGGCGTGGCACCTGGACTGGCTAAAACTGGAGAGGAAGGATCTGGGACAACTGAGAACATTTCCTCTCCCCCCACCTAGCCCTTGAGAAGATTTCCTGGTTTTATCCCTACCCTTCACTCAGCTTGAACCAATCACAGGCTTGGAGCTGCTAAACATGAAGCATTTCCCACACATATCTTTGGTTGGCATAAGAAAGCTCCCTGCAATGTCTTTGTGCTACAGCGCAGGCCCTGTTAAAGACTTGCTTTAGTGGTCCTATAAACTTGCTCATGACTTATTTCTTGGGAAGAGCCGACTCAAAAAGGGTTGTTAGCACTGAAGAGCTCCAGAGATGAGCAGTGAAAGATCAGGATTAGACACCAACACCTGGCATGGTCAACCTATATGTCAGACACAAACCAGCACCCAAAGATATACCCCCCATCAGGGGTAGTGACCAACAGATGAGTTCGTCAACTGTTGGTGTTCATCATTATTCAGTATCATCTAGTTTCATTATCTAGTAACATTAGGACTTCCAGCAGAGCTGCACTTTGATGATTCAAGATTTCCACCTGAATCAAGCAAAAGAACCAAGGTTGATTGGCAACCAAAGCATCACATCAGTGCTCAAAAAGCATTAGAATTTGAAGTGTGTCAAATTTCACAATTTTGAATGGGAAACTCAACCTTTGTCCCTTCCCAGTAACATTTTATCTTATAGACAATAATGCTGAAGTGTACAATGAATAATACCCATCTCTGGTAACATGAACCACTAGTGAATAATTAGTAACTGAACATAGAGAGAGGCTTTTGATTGTGCTTTTTTATAGCCACTGCTTTTCTTTATTAAGATGTGGGGACACATAAGAGTGGAGTAGGTGGGGAAAATTAAGGTAGGTTTAGGAATCACCTTACACCTTTTATGAATATGTTTCCCCCATATTCATAAATTCCACATCTCAGCGCAACACACACACACACACACACACACACACACACACACACACACACACTTTTTACTAATATATCAGTATATCAGTGTCTCATCAGAGTCCAGTAGGAGTCACTGTTACCAGACACCTTCCTGGCTTTTGCCTAAAAGTCAAACAGTCAGCTTCAAGCATTCCCTCAAAGACAGTTGGTTATCCATTCATTTATTCATTAATTTACCAAGGCATAGTACATGCTAGCCACTATGAGTGATATAAAGATAAAAGACTCTGTATTTTTTCTACCATATAGTTCCATCTGTTGTGTGCTTATGGGGACAGTAGATCACCAATGATAACAGACAGCATCGCTGAGTATGACCAAGGATAAATGCTATAAAAGGCATATGTACTAAGTGCTACTATGGAATACTATATGACAGTTACAAGAATGAAATATATTCATGTAAATATCTCTAGGCATATTGTTCAATGTGATGGTTCTCAAACTGTGGTCCTTGTGCTAGCAGCTTAAGTTCATCTGAGAAAATGTTAGGAAAGTCCTTTCTCAAGTGTCACACTAGAACTACTGATTCACAAACTCTGGAAGTGGAAACAAGAAATCTGTGATTTAGCAAATCCCCAAGGTGTTTATTATTCACACCAATACTTGACAACACCGGTTTACAAGGGGAAACAAAAGCTTACAGAATGAGATGTACAGCATGATAGCTTTTTTTTTTTTTTCTTATGGTACCGGGGCTTGAATCCAATGGGAACTGAACTACATCCCTGACCACTTTCATTTTTATTTTTGAGACAAGGTCTTGTTTAGTTGCTTGGGTTTGCCTCAAACTTAAAATTTGTTGCCCAAGTCTCCTGAGTCACTGGGATTACAGGGGTGAACCAGCACTTCTAACTGTGTAATAGCATTTATATTTAAAACATTATTTGTTTTCAAGAAACACACAAATAATAGATAGATATGGATATGGATATAGATTTGCATATGCAGTAGAAAACATGGAAGGAAATATACCAAACTAATAACAGCATTACCAACAGAGAAGAATTACATGGCAAGGGGTGTGCTCTTAAAACAAGAAGAAGATAAAAACTAAATGTTCCTAGAGTAGATTCTCTTTAAATAAATCTGCCTTTGTGACTAGCACAAACCTTATTCTTCATCCACTCCTATGGCTCTCTTATGTCCAGGATATAGCTCAAATTATTTTATTCTTGTCCTTCTAGATTACTGAAGCATGCTCATAGAAACTATAACATGATTTCTGAAATAGTATGGTAGAACATTCACCTTTCCCTCAAACCTCAAGATCAACAAAAGTACTAAACTGAGAGATTGAGTTGAAGATTGAAAAATTTTAGTAAAAAAGAAAGTGTGATTTGACTTCTAACACAAAGAAACTACCAATGAACTTGTGTTTTAACAGTGATATTGATTTGAGCAGCACATTGTGGTGGATGAAAAGCACGAAGCAAAAATCATCATTGTTTCACTCTGAGCTAGACTCATTCAAATTCAAGATGGAGAAAACCTAGAGAGACATCTATGTCTTTGCCTTCCAGAGTCCAGTGACAAACTATTTTGTGAAAAAGCCATACACTTTTGTTTTTTATTATTTATTTTTAAAAGAGAAGAAAAATACTTAAAAATAGAAATAACACAATTTCACTAATAAAAAAATAGGAATTCGATAATGGTTGTTATTTTGCATACTGTTCAAAATAGTTGTTCAGATTAACAGATATAAACTGCAAAACTGGTCAAAAAATTGAAAAGAAAAGACAAAAAATTTAAGCATTAACTGCTCCTTTCAACAGACCAGCAGAAATCAGTAGTACAATTATCCAAGCTATCCTGTGTATATCCATATATATTTATTTTTCTCTTCCCTCTTTCTTTCTTTTCTCTTTCCCCATATCCAGGTCTCTCCTTTCCTTCATGCCAGGAAGAATAGCTATCATCAAGAAGTCAGCCAATAACATTGCTGGAGAGGCTGTGGGGATAAAAGAACTCTTATTCACTGTTGGTGGGAGTGCAGACTGGTACAACCTCTATGGAAATCAGTTTGAAGATTCCTGAACTATCTAGGATTATAGGTCCCAATAAACCAAGCTATCCACCTCCAGGGTATTTTTCCAGAATGCAAAACATGATGCCACAGCAATATTTGTTCACTCATGTTTATAGCAGCGCAATTTGTCATAGCTAAATCTTGGAAACAAATGAAATGCCCTTCAACTGAGGAATAAATAAAGAAGATGTGGTATTTTTCATACAATGGAGTATTACTCAGCTATAAAAAAAGATAAATTCAAGGTTTTTATACGTAAATAGATGTTACGAGACCATACTCATAACTGAAATGAATCTTTCTCTCTTTTTTGGTACAACCAGGGATTGAGCTCAGCCCCTTGTGCCTGCCAGGGAAGGGCTTATTCCACTGACCTATCTCCCCATCCCCTCAAATAAATCATTCTCACAGCTGTAACCATCGTATTTTCTCCCCAGTGCAAAAGCCATGAACTTTTAAAGGCCGAGCCTGACTCCTGTTAACATACTTACTCTCCTTTGCAGTCTTTTTAGTTGATGAGAATGGTGGGAGGTGACAGAAGAAAATGACAATAAGATTTACCCAGAATTCCTAGCATGAGCATGGCCTTTCCAAATTATAAAGACAGATAATTCTCTAAGCAGCATTCTGGGAGTTTTGTTTCCAGTAAAATGAATCTGAGGAGAGAAAAAATAGAGCAATTGCTGGCACAGCTTTCCAAGGAAATGGTTTCAAAACAAGTGGCCAATGATTTGGTAGCATGAAAAAATCCCTATTGAATGGGTCAAGTTCACCTACATTATCAAAAGGGGGTGAGGAATCCAGCAGGGTGAAGCAGTATTCCTGTCATTAAGGATCACTTTGCAACAGCCTTGATACTGGAGATATGGGAAGATGTGTCCCTAAAATTACTGACTTAGGCTGTTGAGGGGCAAGTGTTAAGTTCTTGCTTTTCAAGGTTTGTGATGGGGAATCAACACTACATGTGCTGAGCAACTAGTCTTTGAGCCTAGGGCATTTTAGGCTGAAAGACAATCTAAGTTTTTGATACGATAAATAGAGTAATGGGTTAATAAGTAAGATAGGAAATAGAAGTTTGCTCAAAGAGAACTTATTTGATATAGATTCAGAATTTTCTCTGTTTTAAATATTATGTAGTCCACTAGCTTACTGCTGAAGCATCTTAAAGTATGTAGCTGAGCTCACACGTCCAATTATCACCCAAATGATTTGCCATGAAATGGATTCTGGAAAAATCACATCTATTTGTGGGAATAGATATTTTTGTGTGCTAAAAAATATTTTAAAAATCCTTAATGGACACGTACTATAACATTACATTGAGGGTCTGGGGAGATGGCTCAGCAGAATAAGTGCTTCCCTGGCAAGCACAAGGGCCTGAGTTCAATGCCCGGTTCCACAAAAAAAAAAAAAAAAAATTACATTGAGTGCTGTAATAAATAAAAGCAAATATATGTCAGAATATACTTTTAAAGTGATTACAAGACATAGGGAATGACACTGGAGGACGAGTTAACACTAAAATAGTACGAGAACAACTTATTTAATACTAAATTAGGGTTACCCTGCACCAGCGGGACCTGTCTGGTTCAAACCCAGCCACACCGCATGAGTGAGACCCACTTCCGCACCCTTGGGATCCCCACAACACTCCACCCATCCCAGCCCACTAAATGACTGTGAACTTCCACTACATTCTTAGGACCCCCACAACCAGCCTTAGCCTAGGCCTGGGAGTGTGTGGGAGAGCTTCTGGCTACCCTGTGCCAGCAGGATCTGTCCAAGCCAAACTTAGGCACGCAGAGTGAGTGAGACCCCTTTCCACGCCTTTGGGACCCCCCACCATTCCGCTGCCCCCCATCATGCCCGCCAAGTGAATGAACACTACTGCAATGCTACAGGACACACACATCCAGCACTAGCCAAAGCCTGGGGAGTGTGTAGGAGAGCTTCCTTACTCCCCTAGCCCCCTTGTCCCCTACAGATGCAGCTCAGGCCTGGCATACAGGCATAGGGTGAAACTCTGCAGCTATAGTCCTTGCAGAGGGAGTAAGAGACAGAACCACCCAGCTAGTCTAGGACCAGAACATCTTGCCAGATGGGCACAACAGCAGGGCTGGAGCAGGAAGGAGCTGAGCACAGCAGCCAGACTCAAGCCAGGAACAACTGGATAAATTCAAACTTTCTAGATGTACACATGAATTTCAATGGGAGCTATGGTTATAACTACACCAAAGCACTACAACAAAGGTCAGAAGGCAGTGCTATACAAAATGACAACGAGAAGGAGAAAAATGTTATCTCAGACCCCAAGTTCATGTGTAACAAGTGCAGAGGACAATAGCACAGAAAAAGTTTGGAATCACACAGCTGAAATCAGTGAATTAATAGCTTCTGAAATAAAGAAACAATGGCTGAAAGGTATAGAAGAACTAAAATTGGAAATAAAATAGAAATCTCTGAATTAATATCACCTGAAGTAAAGAATCAAATGCAGAAACACATGGAGGAAACGCAATGCCCACGAAGAGCAAATGCAGAGGACACTAGATCAGCTGAAATATATGAATTAATAGGGGCAGAAGCAAATAAGCAACAGCAGAAAGGTATAGAGGAACTCAGAGCAGAATTAATTCTTGAAATAAAAAAGAAAACTCTAAATTCATAGTATCTTAAGTAAAGAATCAAACACAGAAACATATGGAGGAAACTCAATCTGCAAATTTCTCTGCAGTAAAAGAATTAATAACTGCTTATAAAGAAGACATTGATTAAAAGATACAGGATATTAGAAAAATGATGGATTCCTCGACTGAGCAATACAGTAAAGAAATAGATCACATGAAGCACTCAAAGAGATACAGAAGAACTTAAAGTCTCAGTCACAAGCTTGCAAAACCATTTTATTGAAAGAGAGGACAGACTTTCAGATCTGGAAGACACTGGTGAGCTAGTGAAAAGGTAAGAAAAGAATTCTTAAAAACAACTAGGATGCAGGAAAAAAATAATGAATCAGCCGGGCGTGGTGGCGCAGGCCTGTAATCCCAGCACTCGGGAGGCTGAGGCAGAAGGATTGTTGTGAGTTCGAGACCAGCCTGAGCTACAAAGTGAGTTTAAGGCCAGCCCGAACTGCATAGTGAGACCCTGTCTCAAAAAAGACAAAAAAAAAAAAAAAAAAATAATAATAATAATAATAATGAATCACTGGCAAGATGATGGAAAGATGAACAATGTGTGACTAATAGGTATCAATGAGAGAGGAGTCAATACAAATGACATTAAAACATATGGGCAGAAGTAACAGCAGAGAACTTACAAGATATGAGGAAACAAACTGGCATCCAGGTAATTGAAGCACACAGTATGCCAACTAATCTCAACCTAAATGAAAACACATCGAGACATATAATATGCAACATTCCAGAAATCCAGGACAAAAATAATATACTGAAAGCTGCTAGAGAAAAGAAGATCACATTAAAGGAAAAGCCATCACAATTATGACCAATGGGTCCAGGGAGATGGCTCAGTGGAATAAGTGCTTCCCTGGCAAGTGCAAGGACATGAGTTCAATGCCCAGTTCCACAAAAAAGAGAGAATAAGAATTATGACTGATGTCTCTTCACAAAGCATGAAGGAAAGAAGAGCATGGAGCACAATACTTCAAGTCTTCTATGAAAACAAATTCAAGCCCAGACTACTATACCCTGCAAAACTCTCTTTCAAGTTTGATGGATAAATGAAATACTTCCATAACAAAGAACAACTAAAGAATTTCATGATGGCAAAGGTACTGGAAGATGTTGTAGAGAGGGATGAAAATGATCAGAACTCCACAAATGAGAAGAGAAGCAAGCAACTAAATAGGGCAACAAAATAAATAAATAAATAAATAAACACAGGAGAAAAAGGAATAAAAAACTGCAGGTGAATAACATATCAAGTTTAAGTCAATACATACCAATAATAACCATCAATGTAAATGGACTCAATTCAACAATTGGGAGAAATTGGCTGGCATAGTGGATTAGAAAATAAAATCCAACAACATGCTCTATACAAGAAACATATTTAACTCAAAAGGACATTCATAGGCTTAAAGTCAAAGGATGGAAAACAATGCTACATGCCTCAGCACCTCAGAAAAAAACAGGATTAGCAATTCTGTTCTCAGACAGTCTGAACTTCAAACCAAGAAGGATCAAATGAGACAAAGAAGGCCACTATATATTGGTCAGGGGAAAATTTCAAGAGCAAGAGATAACACTCATGAATTTCTATGCACCAAACACAGGAGCACCGAACTATGTAAGACAAATCTTAATAAACATGAAAAATCTAATATCCAAGACCACAATCTTAACAGGAAAACTTAACACCCCCTTATCTCAAAAAGATAGGTCAATCAGACAAAAAATTAGCAAAGAAGTAGCAGAACTGAAGCAGAGCTTGGAAAAAATGGGCCTGGTGGACATACACAGAATGTCCATTCAACCACAGCTGAGTACACATTTTTTCAGCTGCACATGGGACATTTCCTAAAATAGACCACATACTGGTACATAGGTCGTGTTAAGAATATACAAGAAAACAGAAATTATCTCATGCATATTATCTGACCACAATGCAATGAAACGAGAAATAAATGACTAAAGAAACCAGAAAAAGCCGTTAAATACATGGAAATTAAACAACACTCTACTCAGCAAACAATGGGTCACAGATTAAATTAAACAGGAAATTCAACAATATCTACAATTCAATGAAAATTCAACCATAACTTATTGGAATTTATGGGATGCAATGAAAGCAGCTATCGGAGGGAAATTTATAACAGTGAACTCACAAATTAGGAAAACAGCATGAGAACAAATAAACACCCAAATGCTGCACCTTGAACATCTAGAAAGTGAAGAGCAAACCAAACCCAGAGCCCAAAGAAGAGAAGACATCAAAAAAGATTAGAGCAGAAATTAATTCAAATGAGATGAAGAAAACACTTCAAAGAATCAATGAATCAAAAAGCTGTTTCTTTGAAAGACCAAATAAAATCGATAAGCCCCTAGCTAACCTCATGAATAAAAGAAAAAAAAATTCATACACAATCAATAAGGAATGAAAAGGGTGTAGTCACCACAGACCCAGTGGAAATTCAGAAGATTATCAATAGCTACATTGATAGTCTTTATGCTCAGAGAATAGAAGACACAGAAGAAATGGACAGATTCATACAAGACACAGAAGAAATGGACAGATTCATTGAAAGATACAGATTATCAAAACTGAATCAAGAAGGTATAACAACTCTCAATAACAGAATAATAGCCAATCAAATAAGAAATGTAATAAAAAGCATGCCGATAAAAAAAGTCCAAGTCCTGACCAATGCACAGCTGAATTCTACAAGAAATTTATAGAGCATATAATCCCTACACTCCTCAAACATTTCAATGAATGGAAAAAGAAGCAGTCCTCCCAAAATCATTTCTGGAGGCAAGTATAATGATTGCAAAACCAGGGAAAGACACAACCAAAAAAGAACTACAGACTAATATCCCTCATGAACATAGGTGCAAAAATCCTCAATAAAATCCCAGCAAATAGAATACGGCAAATCATCAAGAGGATCATACACCGTGACCAGGTAGGATTCACCCCAGGGATGCAAGGATGGTTCACTATTCGAAAATCTAAAAATGTAATACAGTATATAAATAGACTGAAATCTAAAAACCACGTGATCATCTCATCTGATGCATAAAAAGCTTTTGACAAAGTACAACACTCATTCAAGTTCAATGTCCTACAGAAAATTGGAATAAAAGGCCTCTACCTCAATTAGATGAAAACAATCTATGACAACCCAAAGGCTAATATAATTCTAAAAGGGAAAAAACTGAAATGTTTTACTCTTAGATCTGGTAAAAGACAAGGATGTCCTCTATCATTTGTCCTATTCAATATAGTTTTGGAATCATTAGCAATAGCCATTAGATGAGAGAGAGAAATAAAAGGAATAAGAAGAGGTAAAGAAGAAGTTAAATTATCATTAATTGCAAATAATATGATACTTTACTTGGAAGACCCAAAAAACTTCACCAAGAAGCTAATAGAAATGAAACACAAATTCAGTAGCATTGCAGAAGACAAAGTCAGTACTCAAAAGTCAATGGCATTCCTCTACACAGATAACAAATGCACTGAACGGGAAACAATAGAAACAATACCTTTTACCTCGGAAAATGAAATACCTTGGAATTCACTTAATCAAGGAAGTCAAAGATCTTTTCATGGAAAATTACAGTACCTAAGAAAAGAGATCATAGAGGATTTCAAAAGATGGAAAGATATTCTCTGCTCCTGGATAAGAACTAACATCATGAAGATGGCCATAGTCCAAAAATCAGGCAGATTTAAAGCAATCCATATCAAACTGCCACCAAAATACATCCCAGACCTACAGAAATTGTTTCTAAAATTTATTTGTAACCAAAAATTCCTGGAATAGCAAAGGCAATCCTGGCCAACAAAAACAAGACAGGAGGCATCACAATTCCTGACTTGAAATTACACTACAAAGCTAGTGTGATAAAATCAACATGATGTTGGCTATGAAATTGACCTGAGGATCAATGGATTAGATTACAAGTTGCAGAGGCCTCTAAGAACACCCTATCTTTGACAAAGGGGCCAAACATGTGCACTGGAAGAAAGATAGCCTCTCTAACAAATGGTGCTGGAAAAACCGGCTCTCTACATGCCAAAAACTAAAACTTGACCCAGGTCTATCACCATGCACTAAGCTAATGCCAAAATGGATTGAGGATCTAAATATTAAAACAGAAACAATCTCCCAAAAGAGAAAGTAGGAGTAACTCTTGAAGACATAGGGGTAGGCAAAGAGTTCATGTATTCACTTGAGAAACACTTGAAAGAATTAACAACTGGGACCAAGTCTTTCTGAGAAGTTTTTGCAGATCAAAAGAAATTATCAACAAAGTGAAAAGACAAATAACAAATTTCAAAAAAAAATCTTCACTAAAAAGCACTCAGACTAAGGTTTGCTCTCTAGAATTTTCAAAGAACCATAACACATTGGAGCCCTGCAATTTAAAGACCCAGTCCGGAAATGGGCATCCGAGATGAATATACATTTCTCAGAGGACGAAATCAAAGAAACAAATAAATATATGAAAACGTGCTCCACATCACTAACCATCCATGAAATGCAAATTAAAACAACACTGAGATATCTTCTCACCACAGAAAGAATGGCTATCATAAAGAAATCGACCAACAGTAAATGTTGGAGAGGCTGTGCAGAAAAAGCAACCCTTCTGCCCAGCTCGTGGGAATGTAGATTGGTGCAACCATTATGGAGATCAGTGTGCAGACTCCTTGAGAAACTAGGACCGGAAATCCCATTCAAGCCAGCTATCCACCTACTGGGAATTTTCCCGGAGGAACTAAAAATGACATATCACAGTGATATATGTGTAACTATGTTTGTAGCAGTACAATTTGTGATAGGCAAACCTTGGAAACAAGCAAGATGCCGTCACATGAGGAATTGTTGAAAAAGATGTGGTATTTTTATATAATGGAGTATAACTCGTCTATGAAGAATGATAAACTAAGCATTTACATTTAAGTTGATGCCACTTGAAGATATTCTCAAAAGTGAAATAAGCCAGACCCACATGTGAAAATATCATATCTTATCCCTTAGATAAGAGGTGCAAAGACGAAATACAAATAGAAAGGTATAGTACAACTAAAGGAAAGCGAGAAATTGAGGATCGGAGAATGAGGACAGGGTAATGAGAAAAGTTGGCAAACAGGACAGGGACAGAGCCATACATTTGTACACACAACATGGGCAAGGCAAAGATCTCAAGAAACATCATCAGGTTTTTGAAAGTAGCAGTTAAATGGCAGGATTCTCAACCTGAATATCTATATATGCTGATACCTGTGAACCGAGCAACTGCACTGAAGATAGCAATGTTTAATAGAAGTGTCACGCTTGGAATGCCTGCTATTCTGGTCTGCTAAATACATACTTCCTGTCACGATGTAGTAATTATTACATACTGTCTCACAAGTAAAAAAAATTGGGGGGGGGAAT
The DNA here is from genome assembly GCA_004027165.1 of Ctenomys sociabilis. Lineage (NCBI taxonomy): Eukaryota > Metazoa > Chordata > Mammalia > Rodentia > Ctenomyidae > Ctenomys > Ctenomys sociabilis. The sequence continues at coordinate 10,466 of PVKA01009561.1, read as the reverse complement.
ATTCATTTATTCATAAAAAAAGAGACACAAGGAAAAACATGCTACAGGACTATTCTACTACAGCGCTATGTATCATTAGATTTCTAAATTTCTGTGAAATAACATCTGTATAGTACTATTTAAAAAAAAAATTTACCCTCATATGCTGTAATGACTTAAAATTTGATACATCAGTACTTGATGGAAAATATCTGTTCCACGTTATGCCTAAGATGTTTGATTTTAGACGGATAGTTAGGGTAAACTGAACTGCATATGTTGCTGGTTAATAATCAGAAGTATACATCGTGGGGCCATAATATTAAGCTGAGATGTAAATGGCTATGGTCGACAACTTCTTTGAATAACTCAATATTGTTTTAGAATGCTGGACTGTGTTGGATTGTGTTGTCGAGTTCAAGCACTTAAGTTAGTTGAATGACAATGGAGTGCCCACCTTTGACAGGTGTAGACAAAGGAAGGGGTGTAGAAAGAAAAAAATCATGATGTGTGTGTGTATAGACAGTACAGTTGGGATAGATAACGCTGTGCTTCTACATTATCCTATGAGAGGCAAGATCTGCACTAATGGTGGTTGGACAGGCTATTATGTTGGCTTCTAGTACTACGGTCATCCACTAGGAAGATAATTATTGAATTTTTGATATAATTCAGGTATAAAAAATAAGATAAGCAGCTACACTGTTAATTCACTGATAAGAGATATCTGCTAAAATAATATCTGTAAATATAATATCATGTTATAAAACAGTTTGCAATGTATTAATTTGTCGAATCTGTATTGTTAAGATGTCTTGAAACTGTTTGGTTGACATTTGTCGTTCAATAAAATAAAAAAAATTAAATATAAAAAAATAATAATCAGCTTCTATTCTGGATGGTTAACAACCTAACTTGTAGATCAAATATTGGAGAAATGGAAGGGCTGCAACGTCAGCCAACATTTTGGTCCTATTCTTTCAAGGTCATTGAAGACTCAGGACATAGGAGAACCTGTACTGTAACATCATGGAACTCAGTTGTGCCCCAAATTTTCTGATCAAGGAGATAATGGAGCGGCAGAGGAATGGGATAGATGATGTATAGTGTGCCTAAGGAGAGTCTCATGGAGAGAAAACTTTGTCACAGGTTTTCACAGAGAGCAAATTGGTCAAGCAATGGCCATGACTCATTCACATAGCTGACACTGACAAAGGATCTACAAAGTGAGGTACAGGGTTACAGGATAAACCCTGAGGGAACTTGAGTGACCCTACCAGATACAAAAGTTACATTTTTGTTATATAGGTCTTGCTTTATCTTGGTCTTAACCATCCAGCAGAAAAATATAAAAATGAGGTATACAAAGTAAAGCCATAATAATATGCTGAGCTCTAAATGGCTCCAGTCAACAACTTCTGTGGATAATCCACTAGTATTGTCAACTGCTGGACTGTGTTTGTTTGTTTTTTGCTGAATTCAAGCACCTATAATAATGGAATTGCAATGGAATACCCATCTCTTACAGGACTAAACAAAAAAAGGGGATACAAGGAAGGACAGTTCTGTATTTGTATATACAGAACAGTTAGGATAAATATGCAGCTACTTTCACATAATTCTATGAGAAGAAAGATTTGCAATAATAGTATTTGATTCCCTGGCAAGCTCAAGGGCCTGAGTTCAATCCCCAGTTCCAAAAAAAAAAAAAAAGTCTTTGAACAGGATATCATGCCTGCTTCTTATACTGTGGATAACCACTAGGAAGATAACAGTGTAAAATGTATTAATTATTGAAACTCTGGTATAAATCAGCTTTAAAAAAAGATAGGTATACAGCTACATCCTCTTAATTCAATGAATAGATTGATCTGCTCTGATAGTACTTGTAAACAGAATATTATGTCTGCACCTTGTAGAACAAATAACCACTAAGAAAAGTATATGCAATGTATTAATTATTGAATCTGTCCTACTAATTTGATATGAAACTGTCTCATTGCTATTTGTTCTTCAATAAAATTATGGAAAAAATAAAAAATAAAACAAAAGGTGTTATGAGAAACAAATAAAGAGCCTATATAATGATAAAAGATCAACTCCTTAATCATAAATGACAGCGGGAGGAGGACATGGTCCAGTAGTATAAGCACTTGTCTGGCAAGCTCAAAGGCCTGAGTTCAATCCCGTTTCACCAAAAAAATAAATAAAAGAATAAATGACAATGATAAATATATATGAAAGAACATAACAATAAAACTTGAAAATGTACGAAGCAGAAAACAACAGAACAGCAAAAATAGACAGTTCCCAAATAATAATTGGAACCTATAGCACTCATTGCGAATAACCAATAGAGCACATAAAGTGGAAACAAGAGACAGAAAACATAAACAATACCATAAACAAGCTAATTCTAAGTAGAATTTTCTACACAACAAGAGTAGAATATGCATAATTCGCAACTGAAAATGCCGCAATCTTAGGACAGATTCTATGGTACTCTATAAAAACATGTATTTTTAAACTTAAAAGTGTTTGTATTGTAAAAATATGGCCTGGAGACTAGAATTTAATAAAATTAGAAATCAATAAAAGAAAATATAGCAAATTCACAAATGTGTGAAAGTTAAACAATACATTTTAAACAACAGATCACAGAGGAAATCACAGGGAACTAAGAAAATACTTTTAGATAAATGAAAATAAATACAGCATTAAAAAATGTATAAGATAGTGGTGACCTAGTGCTCAGAGAGAAATTTACAGCTTTAAATATCTACTTAAAAAATAAAGATCTCATATCAATAAACTAACTTTCCATTTTAAGGAACTAGGAAAATAAAAAATTAAATCCAAAAGCAAGGATAAAGGAGATAAAAAAAGATTAGCATGGATAAAATTAAATAGAGTCTAAAAAAACCTGAGATAATCAGCACAACCAAGAATTGTTCATTGAAAGGATTAGCAAACCTGATAAACTGGACTCATTAAGACAGCGAAAAGACTTAAATCACTGAACTCAAGTATGAAATTAGAGTTGAGCAAGGTGCCAAATATATTAACTGGAAGGATAGCACCCTTGATAAATGGTGTTGAAAATACTGGTTCTCCATATTGCAAAAGATTGAAATTGGACTCATATCTTTCACCATTTATGAGACTAAATATTAAACAGACCAAAGATTTAATTATTAAAACAGAAACACTGGACTGGGGATATCATTTAGTGGCACAAACACGTGCTTGGCAAGCCCAAGGTCCGCAGTTCAATTATCATAATAAATAAATGAATGAATGAGTAAATAAATAAATAAATAAATAAATATGCTGAAGGATAGAAGAAGTAAAATATTGAAGACACTGGTGCAAGAAAAAAATTATGAATAGAACCCTGATCACAGGAACCCTGACAAAGAAACAACTGGTAACTTGACTTATTAAAAAGCCTTTTCAGAACAAGAGAAACAACAACAGAGGGAACAGACAATGCACAATGTGGAAAAAATGTTTTCCAGCTGTTTCTCAGACAAAATATTTCTATCAAGAACATATAAAAAATTCAAAACAATCAGACACACCCAAATATAAAGGCTTAGTCAAAAAATGGGCATCTGAGATGACTATATGCTTCTCAGATGAAGAAATACAAACAGTAAACATAATATATGAAGACATGTTCAATGTCATTGGTTATTTGAGTGATACAAGTTAAAACAACACTGAGATTCCATCCTAATGCAGAAAGAATGGCTGTCATCAAGAAATCACTCAGTAACGAACGTTGGAGGGGCAGTGGGGAAAAGAAGAAAACTTCCCCACTGTTGGTGGGAGTGTAGATTATTGCAACCACTGTCGAAATCAGTGTGAATATTTCTCAAAAATCTAAGATTGGATGTCCCATTTGGGGGGTCTGCCCATTAGCTCAGTTGTTTAAGTGCCTGCTTAAGCAAAGCACTCAGGCTCAGGATTCTGTGGTTCGATTCCCAGATCCTCATGCTTTACCAGACCCACCCTTAAGGCATCCTGAGCCAGCTAAAAAAATAATCCATCTCAACTTTTTGCTCAGTAGAATAAGCACTTGCCTGGCAAGTTCAAGGGCCTGAGTTCAATCCCTGGTTCCACACACACACACACACACACACACACACACACACACACACACACACACACACTCAAATTGATCTAGCTATTCTTCTTCTTGGCATCTTCCCAGGAGAATTAAAAACATGATACCATGGTGATCTATGTGCACCCATGTTTCTATCAGTAGAACTTATAATGATCCTAGAAGCCACCAAAATGCCATCAACCAAGGAATGGATCAAGAAGATGCAGTGTTTTTGTACAATGAAGTACTCCTCAACCATAAAGAAAGATAAAATGGACACTTTATAGGTTAATAGATGCAACTTAAGACCATGCTCATAATTGAAATAATGTGTGAACATTATATTGTCTCCCTAGTGTGAGGATCTGAGAGTATAAATAAAATTCAAAATGTACAATTACTATTGTGAAATGGGAAGAAACTTCAAAAGAGAAGAGAAACTGGGGTGGGGAAATGGAGAAAAGAAGGGAAAAGGAAAAAATGTATGTGTGTGTGTGTGTGTGTGTGTGTGTATATGTTGTACTACTGATTTTTTTTAGTTCATTGAAAGCAAAGGTTAGGGCTAATACTGTTTGGACAATTAAAGACTGATATCTTGTACTCTGAGTAACTAATTTAAAGATAACAATACAAAATGCAAAGAAATATAAAATGCATTAAAATTGTCACCTTCTCTTTATATTGCTTTGAACGTTTTTCTCTTTAAAATAAAAAAAAAATGAAAGTGAAATTTAGACTTTCCAAAACTTGGAAAATATCAACTATGATAGCTTTTCATCACTTTAATGCTATATCTGAGGCAGCTAATTTAATAAACAAAGGTGGCTCAGTTAATTTATAGTTCAGTCGGCTGATTCCAAACAGCATAACTACCTCTATTGAAGGCCCCATAATAGGTGGTAGGATTGCCTGCTAGGGAAATATCCCATGGCAGGGAAAGAAAGGAAGATGTGGGGGACTGGTCTTACTTGTTTTGTAACAACCTCCTCCCAATAATGCAAGTCCCTCAGGAGACATACCTTAAATCTTTTCTAAGAGAAGGTCTTCCAATGACCCAAGGCCCTTCCACTAAGCTCCACCTTTTTAAGGTTGACAGAACCTCTCAATAACATCATGCTGAAGATAAACCCTCCAAGAATATAGACCTTTGGGGACACCCGAATCATCCAAACCATTCCACAGCAAATGCAACTCTAAAAGGGAAATTTAAATGTATAAATGCATTTCCAAAATGCCTTAAGCACTGTGTTTTTATAGACATTGTATTTTAAAGACCTATGATTTACATAAAAAATAAATAAAATAAAATGGAAGTCTGTAGGAACAAATATTTTTACTAAAACTCAATCAAACTCAAACCTCAAGAAACTAGAAAAAATTTTATAATAAAGAAAAAGAAAATAAAGATAGTTAATACATTGTTTTTCATAATCTTAAAAGTAGTTATTCAGAGTCTAAGACATTGACCAAAAGATCTTCTTTTTCATAAAAGAAACAAAACGATAATAGCTCAAAACTTTCTTTTCAGTGAACTAAGAGAAACAAGTAGTACAAATGAAATATACGCATCTGTGTTAAAATATTTTTGAAACAATGCAATATGTAACTTTGGAAATTATTTGAATTTATCCCTACTTCCTTTTTGTATTGTTTTTTTGCTGTTTATTGTATACTAGAAATGAGCACTTCAAAAATCAAGTAGAGAAAACAATCTCATTTATAAAACCATTAAAAGCATAACTAGTAATAGAAGTAATCAGCAAGTGCATAATTTGTAGACCAAAAAAATTCAATACCGGCGGAAAGAAATTATGGAATGACTAAATAAATAGGCATCCCTTGATTATGGATTGCAAGACTCTTTTGGCTATGATTTGAATGTATTTGTCAAGAGTTCAAGTTCTCTGGGTTTTTGGCTATTATCCTCAATATAGTGGCATTAAGAGGTGCTGGTCAGCTGGAGATACAAGTCAATGGCAGTGTACATGCATAACATGCGTGAGGCCCTGGGTTCAATCATTAGCACTAAAAAATAAAAGCAAAAGAAATGATCAAAACTGTAAGAAGTGAGGGTGTAGTGGAAAGTGGAAAGTTCATTAGAAGTGCTGTCTTTAGAGGAGATTAATGTAGTTCACATGAGACCAGTTCCTGTGACATCAAGATGTAATTCTTTCTTTTTTCTTTTGTTTTTGGTGGAACCTGGATATTGAATTTAGGCCCTTGTGCTTGCCAGATGAAAGCATATTCTACTGAGCTAACCCCTGGCCTCTGATCAAGATTTAATTAAAAGAACAATACTGACCCCTGAATTTTACTGGCTTCCTGGCTGTTATGGTTTGTGTCTAGTTGTCTCGCAAACCTCATGCAGTCATGGAGCAGACTTCTACACTTTCTCATTAACTCATGACCCACTGGGATTCTGGATGTGACTGCTGCTGGGATTATGGTTGTGAGTACTAAACCCAGCCTGTGTCCCATAGCCTAAATGCAATTTAAGAGAGACTGACTTGCTTTCTGTAGCCATTGTTGCTGCTACTCCACTCCCTTTAGCTTTCTGCTCTTTGCCACCACCAGGAAAGGTTGCTCTCTGCTTTGTGCCACTTTGCCTTGGAGTCAGCTTACTATGGACTGAAACCTCCAGTAAGTGTGAGCTAAATTAACCTTTCCTTCTTTCATTTTGATTGTTGGCTATTTGTCCCAGCAACTAGCCAAGAATACCTGAAACACTGCCTTATCATGTAATGTCTTCTGCACTTTCTTATCACTGAGATGCCACCTGCTCAGAGGCATCCACCAGAGGCTGAATATATAGGGATGCTCAGTGTTCAGCTTTGCACTCCTAAACAGTGAGGTAAACAAAATCTTTCCCTTACAAAATACATGGCCTCAGGTATTTTGTCATAACAGCAGAAAAAGGATAAGAGAATTATTAAGACATTAACACCTTCCAAATATATGTTAAGATTTGATAAAATTTTTACAAAAAATTCTAACTGCTTTTTGCAAAAATGGACAAGGTGATCTTCAAATTTACATTGAATTGCAAAAGACTCTGAAGAGCCAAAAATAATCTTTAAAATGAACAGGAAAATTGGAAGACTCAAACGTACATAATTCCAAACTTACAAAGCCACAGTGATGAAAAGGAGAGAAAGAGACCTGATCTTGCTTCTCCTTCCTTTGGATCTTGTTCTAAACAGTGAGGTAAACAAAATCTTTCCCAAGATTTCCTTTGCTTTTCCAAAAGCAAGATCAGGTCTCTTTCTCTCCTTTATTTTATTAGGGTGCTGGGAAATGGTAGGTATACAGATCACTCAAGTAAAAAGTTCAGAAATAAATCTGAAACTCACAGATATATGGTAAATTGATTTACAACAATGGTGCAGGAAAGGAAAGGATAAGAAAAGAAAAGAGAGGCAAGGAAAGACAAGGCAAGGAAAGGCAAGGTACACTGCTAGTGGGAATGTAGACTTGTACAACCATTATGGAAATCAGTGTGGAGACCCCTTAAAAAAAATAGGACTGGAAATACCTTTCAAACCAGCTATCTTCTACTGAGAATTTACCCAGACGAACTGAAAATGTCATCTCATAGTAATATATGTGTAATTATGTTTATAGCAGCACAATTATTGATAGCCAAATCTTGAAAACAACGAAGATGCCCATCACCTAAGGAATGGATGAAAAGCATAAAAGCCTGCCAACAAAGACAGGTCCCGGTCCTGATGGATTCACAGCTGATTTCTACAAGAAATTCATAGAAGATATAATCCCTACACTCCTCAAACTCTTCAAGAAAATGGAAATGGAAGCAGTACTCTCAAAATCATTCCTGGAGGCAACTATTATACTGATTCCAAAACCAGGGAATGATACAACAAAAAAGAGAATTGCAGGCCAATCTCCCTCATGAACATAGATGCAAAAATCCTTAATAAAATCCTAGCAAACAGAACACAACAAGTCATCAAGAAGATCGTGGGGCCAGAGAAGTAGCTCAGTAGAATAAGCACTTCCTTGGCAAGCACAAGGGCCTAGTTCAATCCCTGGTTCTGCACAAAAAAAAAAAAAAAAAAAAAAAAAAAAAAAACAAAAAAAAAAAACCAGAAGATCATACACCATGACCAAGTAGGATTCATCCCTGGGATGCAAGGATGGTTCAATATTTGAAAATCTATAAATGTAATACACTAAATTAATAGACTGAAATCTAAAAACCACATGATCATCTCAATTGATGCACAAAACACCTTGGACAAAGTCCAAAACTCATTAATGTTCAGAGTCCTAAAGAACATTGTAATAGAAGACCTCTACTTCAATTTGATAAAAAGCCATCTATGACAATGCAACAGCTAATAAAATTCTAAATGGAGAAAATCTTAAATCTTTTACTCTTAGGTCTGGTGCAAGACAAAGATGTGTTCTATCACCACTCCTATTCAATATAGTTTTGGAATCATTAGCTAAAGCCATTAGACAAGAGGGAAAAATAAAAGGAATAAGATGACATGATACTTTACTTGGAAGACACAAAATACTCCACTAAGAAGATACTAGAATTGACAAATTCAGTAGCACAGCAAGATACAAAGTCAATATTCAAAATTCAAAAGCATTCCTCTACACAGATAACAAACACACTGAGAATGAAATTATAGAAACAATACATTTTACAATGGCACCGAGGAAAATGAAAGTAGGAGGAACTCTTGAATACATAGCAGTAGACAAAGAGTTCATGTATTCATGTAGAAAACACTTGAAAGAATTGACAACTGTGAACTTCACTTAACCAAAGAAGTAAAATATCTTTTCATGCAAAATTACAGTACTCTTAGAAAAGAGATCGTAGAGGATTTCAGAAAATGGAAAGATATCTCCTGCTCCTGGATAGGAAGAACCAACATCATGAAGATGGCCATACTCCCAGAATTGTTGTATCGATTTAATGCAATCCCAATCAAACTCCCTCCAACATACTTTCCAGACCTAGAGAAATCATTCCTAAAATTTATTTGGAAGCAGAAAAGACCTAGCAAAGGCAATCGTGACCAACAAAGACAAGACAGGAGGCATTACAATTCTTGACTTGAAACTATACTACAAAGCTACTGTGATAAAATCAGAATACTACTGGCAACAAAATAGACCTGAGGATCAGTGGAATAGATTAGAAGGTGCTGAATCAACTACAAACACTCTCAGGCACCTGATCTTTGACAAAGGGGCCAAACGTACTCACTGGAAGAAAGATAGCCTCTTTTAAAAATAGTGCTGGAAAAACTGGCTTTCTACATGCTGAAAACTAAAACTTGGCCCAGGTCTATCACCATGCACTAAGCTAATGTCAAAATGGATTAAAGATCTAAACATTAAAACAGAAACACTAAATTTCCTAGAACAGAAAGTAGGAGGAACTCTTGAATACATAGCGGTAGACAAAGAGTTCATGTATTCATGCAGGAAACACTTGAAAGAATTGACAACTGTGAACTCCTCTTATTGAGAAAATTTTTCAGGACAAAAAAAGATCACCAACAAAGTTAAAAGACAAACCACAAATTTTGAAAAATTCTTAACTAATAAGCACTCAGACAAAGGTCTGCTCTCTAGAATTTATAAAGAATTAAGAAAAAAAACTAAGGCTGCTAAATTTGAAGACCTAATCCAGAAATGGGCATCCAAGATGAATACACACTTCTCAGAGGATGAAATTAAAGCAAATAAATATATGAAAAAATGCTCCACATCACTACCATCTGTGAAATGCAAATGAAAGCAACACTGAGATACCATCTCACCCCAGAAAGAATGGCTATCAAAGAAATCAAACAACAACAAATGCTGGAGAGGATGTGGAGAAAACAGAACCCTTCTCCACTGCTGGTGGGAATGTAGACCGGTACAACCATTATGGAAATCAGTGTGGAGACTTCTTAAGAAACTAGGACTGGAAATCCCATTCAAGCGAGCTATCCCTCTACTGGGAATTTTCCCAGAGGATCTGAAAACATGATATCATAGTGATATATATGTACCTATGTTTATAGCAGCACAATTTGTGATAGCCAAATCATGGAAATAAACAAGATGCTTGCCACATTAGGAATGGCTGAAAAAGATGTGGTATTTTTATATAATGCAGTATTACTCAGCTATAAAGAATGATAAATTTGAAGTTCTATAGTGTGCCTGGGGAGAGTCACATGAAGAGAAAACTTTCTCTCAGGCTCTCACAGAGAGCAATCTGGTCAAGCATTGGCCGTGACTCATCCACATGGATGACACAGACAAAGGAACTACAGAATAATGTACAGGACTACAAGATAAACCCTGAGAAGACTTCAATGACCACATAGGAAATATAAAG